>JANQDE010000073.1:578561-623867 GCA_037157785.1 Cephalotes varians
AAACGCAGAATCTCTCCCAGCGGTGTCTTAATTAAAAAATTACATATCCTTCGATCGGTAATCGGTACAATTTTCCCCGTCGAAGCATGCATAATGTCGGGCCATTACGACTCCTTAATCGTCGGCAATCGCAGTTGCCGTGCACTATCGGCGGTTAGATCGATCACTGGTCGCGCCGACGACTTTCAGATATATCGCGTCGCATTGTATTGCATCGCATCGCATCGCATGGCGGAGACGCATTGTCTCCGCGCGCGCACGTTGCGGCTCGATGCCATTAGCGTCGTTAATCATAGAGCCTGCGGGTGTATTTCGTAGAGAGAGAGAGAGAGAGAGAGAGAGAGAGAGAGAGAGAGAGAGAGAGAGAGAGAGAGAGAGAGAGAGAGAGAGAGAAAGAGAGGTAGAGATCTAGATATACGTGCATGCGCGAGTCTTGCTGAGGATTCTTGAACGAGGCACCTTAACGATCGATCGAAAAGGCCGTTACGCGACGTGCAATTAGAGGCGAGATTACGAAAGGGAATGCCTCCCATTCATTAGGATCCTCGCTAGCGAGCGAGCGAATAAGGAGGCGCGTTGTCACTGGCTAGAGAGTGAAGTTTGCTCGCGGGACCGACGTCGCGTCGTCGATGATCTAAACTTGGCCTTGCTTCCTCTCCCTCTACTTCGATCGCCGCTGTCTCTTGGCGACTCTCCATCAAGAGAACGAAAGAGACAGAGAG
This sequence comes from Cephalotes varians, assembly GCA_037157785.1. Classification (NCBI taxonomy): domain Eukaryota; kingdom Metazoa; phylum Arthropoda; class Insecta; order Hymenoptera; family Formicidae; genus Cephalotes; species Cephalotes varians. The sequence goes on from JANQDE010000073.1 coordinate 579,284, forward strand.
AGAAAGAGAGGTAAGAGTTAATTCCGAGATTACAGGTTGTCCGAGTCTCGCGTTGCGGTAACCGCGCAACTGCCACAACGCTCTCGCACAACGTTCTCGGGATGCAACGTACTTTTTCTCGATGAAGAGAAGAGTCCACTTCTTCGATCCGTTGGTAATACAAACACGATTGACCATGACACCGTAACCTTACCCAATCCCTCTGATTGCTTGTTCCAACGGCGGCGATTAGAATCATTAGCTATCTCGTGTCATTAGCATCATTGTGTTCGTGTCGATGATGATTCTGTATGCCATTTGCATAATGACGCGCAATTATTTATCTGGAGTGCATTGAAAACGATAATGAAAAAAGAAAGAAGCAAGAAAGGTGTGATTTGGATGTGGATATTTTTTCTTTTTTTGATGATTGGTTGCATACTCGGATACATTACTGTATCGCGAATAATAGATCGAATGGAGAGCAACGCTTATCCAACTACGGATGTAATTCTCCCTGGATATTAATATATTTTTTGCTTTTAATATGTTTTATAATTATTTAGATATATAAATTCATATATATGTAAAATATATGCGCAACATATATATGCAACAAAAAAATTATCACAAACGTATCGATAATTCCCACTCCTCTTAACGATTTTACTTTTTATATTACTTCTTTTGTCATCTATAAAACAAAATAATATTTTCTACTATGTTTTCAAGCTTCACTCTGATAAGTCGCAGAAAAATATGATGCGCATGATTCGACGATGCGCATTTCGGTGAAATTATGAACATAGGCTGGATGATGCTCGTATAGAAAGCATTTTTGTATCTAGGAATAATAAAATATAATATATCGTATTAGTTTCGAAAGAAACTAATTTACCTCGTAGGGAAACATTTTAGGAAACGTTTTAACATTTTAGACGCAGTTCTTATTTACCTGACAGAAGTACGGAAAAAAGGAAAAGGATAGATAAGCAGGTAGATACTACGACGAAGTCAGAATACATAAATCTCAAAAAAAAGAAGAAAGCAGGAGCAACGAAGAAGAAAAGGATTTGTCACTAATAACAAGGAAAAACCACATGACAAAAAGCCGTCCTTATATATTGTATTCAGGTGAACATTATTATGCAAAGTCGAAACAGCGGTGACAGCACACCGGGGTAACGTAGCTGTAATAAACTCTGTGATTGAAACATAAATCACATAGCTTTAGTAAGATCCTGACAGGATTTATGTTTAAGAATCGGTTTGACATTCCTTTCTTTCAAAATGATTTTTTGGTAATGAATGGTATGGCGAATAAATGTCTTCGAACCCATTTACAATACTTGTATATTTTAGAATTATAATTTTGTTCCATAACATCTGCGCGCAGGAGTTTGCGGCTTTTACTTCTTTTCTCTAAGAACACCGAGTTATATATAATTTTTATATACAATTTAGATTTGGACGCATGCGCGCGTGTTTTTATTTTGTGTGTGTGTGTGTGTGTGTGGTTTTTATGTTTTGTGATTTTTTGCCTTTTGTATTTGAAAATTATGTAATTGCATAGAATAATCATCTTTCATTGCCTTTTTCTTCTTCCTTTTTTTTCTATTGTTTTTCCAAATTATCTACACATTTCGCAGCGTGTAAATCAAAATATCACATTTTTTATTATTTCAAAAAATTGGCAGAGCGAGAGACATTAAAATTTATCCTATATAATTTTATTAAATTATGGAGAATTTTAATTTACATAAAATTCTTTTAATTAGTTACATTGTGCATTTACATGATAAATAAAATAATCAAAATATTGCCTCTGTCCATCACGAATGAAATCGTCTGGATAAACGGCAAACGAGATAACCCAAATAATTCAGATAACTCAATTGCGCATCTGGATTATTAATGTTATATTATATTTTTATTAATTTACAGATGCAAGATTTTGTTAAATTTGAGCGACGTGAAAATTTGTCATAACATAACTTTGTTGCATCGCAGAAATTTTACATTATTCTAAGTTATTACACAGATAAATATACATTTATAAAATAAATAAAGCGTTCAAAACGCTGCCTCCGTCCATCACGTTTACTATGACGAAATCGCCTGGATAAACGGCAGGTGAGATAACCCAGATAACCGTTATGACTATCAACGGTCCAATCTCGATCGTCCACGGACACGCGAGGGTTTCTTTGTCCCGCGTAAGATTACAATATTACGCGGCAGTGCGCAATCGAACAGCAATTTTCTGCAACGATCCCCGCACCATCGACCAATAAAAACTTTTATCATTCAAGTGTCTCTGTCAAAATCAACCGCACGCTATTATTGCATGGTGCAATGTGCCAACAATAAAACTAAACACATCTAGTACGCGTAACGAGTTTTCCCGTTATTATTACCTTTTATTATTACTTCTGTCATTGACCGATAGTTTTTGCAAACTGTCAGTTTCTTGTATTAATGTCCAAGTACACGAAATGAGAAAATATTATTATCCTCGATTAAGATATTGAGCGAATCAAACAAAAAATTATATATTATATAAATCAAATAATATGTTTTTTACCGAAGAAAGTTTTATTAATTGTATAATAAAATTATCATTTTATATATAAAATAGTTAATTTTATAACAGTGAATTTGATTTTACTAAATTTTATATTGCATTTTTGATGTAGTCTCTCCTCATTATCATTATGTATTATAATTATCATTTTTATACATCTTGGTATCTATAAATTATGATATATTTGTTGTATATTAGTATACTATTATATTTGTCACGCGCGCGCCAGATTTTCTAACAGATAGTGACATTAGTCAACTAATCTATTGAATCCATCTTGCACAATTTTGACAACGACGTAATTCGCTGACGAGCGACATGATTCGCTGACGAAAACAAAAGAAAAAGAGACCAACCATTTATTATATTGTGAGAGAAATGACGCCATCGAACGTTGCCGCACCAACGTGGGCATTACGAGACTGCATAAGAGTCAGGCGAGCGTACTACAAAATGAGACACCCGCTTTTATCAACTCGACGATTTTTGCTTAAAACGCTGACTCAGCGATGATTGTCGCGGGTTAACAGACCGCGACATTTCGTTACCAATGATTTTCTCTCGCACAATCCTATCGTAGCATGAATCCTCGGCGCGCGTAATCGAACGCGCGATTGTATCGCTCGCGCGCGCAAGCGACACGTTAATTGAATTAAATGTATACGCTCATCTTTCAAATGCGTAACGCACGGATCGTCGATTAACGATATTTCCAGACCTATTATTTTTTGCAATTAACAGTGGCGCAACAGTTTACGATTATCAAAATTACATTTAGCTCACTATCAAAAATATCATTGTACATTAAATATACTACATCTAAAGAACACAAAATTTGAGTAAAATCTCATATACTTGAAAAATTAATTAGAATCAAAACATAATTTTTATTCTTATTAATGCTACTAGTTCCAAGTGCTTAAATAATGTTAAAAACATATCTTGAGATTGAAAATTGAATGCAGAAGCTTAAATTTCGCATTTGCGAATTTAATCTTGCGCTATAAAATACTACACAAAATTCACAAGAAAAGAAAGTATAAATTCAATGATGGACAAGCATTTGCAACATGTGAGTGAGACTCATTGAGATGTAGTGCTAACAAGCGATATTAAACCGCAATTATCGATAAAAGTAATCAAGAGCGCAACGATACCCGATCGACTTAATTATTGCCATGTTCTGTCCGCATGGTGCAAGTATCGACCAGCTAATTAATCGTAAAGCTGCAGCTGATAGACTAAAGATAGAGAGCGCATTTCCTATGAACGGAAAGGAAATTAGGCGTTGGCCGACGGCGAGCGAACGAACAAACGATCACCGGCGGAGCATTATTGTACACTTGCAGTTTCCGCGAATGCGAGCATTTCCATTGCTCGCTCGTCGCCGCGCTCAGGGAATCCTTTTAATTATAACCATTTTCTGCGATTAGGAAAACGGAACCCGTATCTCGGCTTCGTTGCGTGATACGCGAGTGCCAAGCGGCTGTTAGATGAGATAACTTCTATTTTCCCACATAATCGCACCCTTGAGCGCTTATCGACCATCTTTCTGGTTTCCTCTCTCTGTTTCTCTCTTTTTCTCGTTCCTAACTCTTCTGCGCATAAAATACAAGATATAGCGGCCACGGGTTGCTCCGAGACAAACGAGTCGCATCGTAATTAACATTATCTTATGATAATTATAATTTCAGATACATTTTTGACGTCTAGCGGTACAATAAACGTCGTAAACGTTTTGCCGGCTGTTCTTAATAGAACTGCCATGACTATTTCCGCTAGAAAATGAAACACGTAGCAGATTAGATCGCCGACCAGATTAAATGTATATCTTACATAATAATTTCTAATTTATATATTTCTAGCTATATGTCGCATTTGCATAGATCCAATTTGTAATCATTTTCACTAAAAGGAAAAAGCTAATAAAGAAAGCCATCAATAATCCTACGATGAACGTAGAAATTCATGTGATTAAATATCTTATTAGATTATTCTATCGCGAACACAGATTCACTATGTAAGCTATGTCTACATGAGTCAGAATATGCTTGATTTAAACGAAACGTGTGACAACGAGCTCTATTGTAGTCCTGTGGCTATTATAGTATGGTGACAGTATCCACATATATATCGGAGAATAGCTTTGAATATGTTTGAATCGATTTGCAGGATTGTTGGAAGGATCGCCGCGCAGCCGGGCGCCTCGTAGGTTCAGCTGGAACCGGGCCAGCGACAATTCCGGATGAAAATCTCATTCCGACATGAATATCTTCGTTGCTAAGATTGTATCATCGTATACGTGGAGTAAGGTCGCAACTAGGGATGTGCACATCGCCTTATTTACGCGCCAATCAGCATCCTTTTTTTTCCTCGTCTCAAACAAATCACGTTCAATTCCTTCTGCGATCATGGTCTTCAATTATCGCGCACGCATTTGCATTAATCCACTTCCTCGAAATATTAATCCAGAAGTAAAAACATGAAATAACATAGATGTATGATATGTATATATCTTTTGTGTGTGTGTGTGTGTGTGTGTGTGTGTGTGTGTGTGTGCGCGCGCGCGCGCGCGCGTGTGTGTCATATTCGATACGAAAATATCTATTTATTAGATATTATAACAGTGCAAGTAGATTAATTAGACTTCGAAATCAAAATTGTTACTAAATTGTGTTCTTAAATGATAATTGACAATAAATTGATGTTATTGATTTATGATCCTAAGAAGATGAATCCGAAAAAATGATAATTACGTGAGATTACGTATCACTACGTGTTGACGTAAGTAAAAAACTGAGACGTTTATGAAAGCATTGTGATTCATCACTTATGGCTTTCGTGTCTACTCTGTCGGAAAACTGGTTTGTTCGAGATAAGAGAAGACCGAGGAAACGCAATATGATTAAAGGTCCTAAAGGATATCTTGCATTCTTGCGTGAAATTAATGCAGCCGACATTTAGAAGGTAAGGAAGATTGTATTAGCAGATCAGACCACCAAAGAGATAGAGACCATCATCTTAATTACATTGTAATTAAAACTTCATAAAAACATTGTTTCGTTTTGATCGAACGAATTTAAGTTGAAGTTATCGCCTAATATGTTATATCATACGTTCACAATTAATATATTTTGCTTCCGAGCGTCCAAGACAAATCATACACACGCCTCTCTTCGATCACAGACTGTAACAAGGCGATTGATTTATATTTATGACTTCCTACTAATATAATTTCGCTCTACAACATTTTCTTTATAATAATAGACAGAATAAACTGTTCAGATATCTTAAGCAGATTGATATAACTTAATAATTCAGATTCTGAGATATCTGATTCTGAGAATCATTTCGGAATAGTTACTACAATGCGATTTGAAAAGATATATTTCTGCATACATCCAGTGTAGAGACTGCGATGTATGAGCTTTACACGTTGGCAGTGTTGAAAGAGTTACTTTAACAATGACGTCATTAAGAAATACTCTGATATCTTGAGAGCAATAAAAAAAAAACTTGAACTCAGACTTTTCGGATGAACGATCGTCCCTGTGACTGACAAAGGATTTTTTGCGAAATCGTGGAACCTTATTGTCAGCTCCTTTCTGCGACAGGAGAGAGAAAGAGAGAGAGAGAGAGAGAGAGAGAGAGAGAGAGAGAGAGAGAGAGAGAGAGAGAGAGAAAGGAGAAAAGAAGAGAGACGAGAAATGCATCGAGTTGACGGACATCGATTTGAAATGCGCAGTTCCGTGTTACTATGGCTAGAGATTCGTAACCCGTGAGGACAAAATAAAGATTAGGATTGATCGGTAGAGGGGTAGTTCAAAAACATCGTCGCAGAGATTCAGGTTAGTCAACCCAAGGTTCAGACCTAAGGTTCACGTTAGTCAACAGGTGGCTAACCTGCCAACGAAGCCAACCTACACAAACAATACATCTGATGTACAAATACAAATCTCTCTTCCTGGGTATAACTTAGGACAGAGGGTGGGAGAAAAGAGGAGGCATAGGGTGGGAGAAAAGAGGAGGCATAGGGTGGGAGAAAAGAGGAGGCTGTCGGGACGAATGAGGGAAAGGGGGGAAAATACTCCTATATCTCAACTCACACATTCATTGAAGTACAATCTGAACACGTTTACGGGGGAGGGCAGGGGACTTGGACCGTTCGAGACTGCACGTGTTCCTAACCCTGGCTATCGTTCTCAGATTCTCATTCTTCTTGCATCATCATGTACACCAGGCAAATCTGTACCAGTTATTGCGATCGATGGCAAGTTTCGTAAACAAACAAAAAGAATAAAAATTATTTTTAGATTAACTATACGATATATACATCTAGAGATGTAATAATCTTAAAACAATATGTGAGAGAGAGAGAGAGAGAGAGAGAGAGAGAGAAAGAGAGAGAGAGAGATCGACATTTTCTAAAAAAAGTATTATATTTATTTAACTTTAATATCTTTGTAATCGATATATATATATACACGGAATTTAAAATCGTTATAATTTCAAATTAAATCTTATCTGTTAAAAAATTTAATTTTTAATTATCGAATGTCAAAACTGACTTTAAGATAAAAGTTATTATATATGTATTTTTTAATCAGAATAATCAGAATAATTTAAATTTTTTACTGATAACAGCATGACAGCATGCGAATAATAATTTCGATGGGAAAATTGTGCAGAAAGAAGAGATGAGAATCACTGGACTCTTTCGCCGCGGGGCACCATTCGTGACTCATCAGGCCCCTCAGTTCCCTCAGTTCCCTACAAGAGCAAGGCCCAAAAACGAACAAAACTCCATAGCGAGCTAAAGGCAATACCTGATCGATTTACGCCCTACTCACGCTTTCGGGAAATTTATAACGGAAAACGTTGCTATCGCATTGCGCGAAGGATGTATGTGTTGGACATCGAAGATGTCTGCCTTTATTTTCTTCTTCCTCATTCGACCTAGCTCGGAAGAAAAGGGCTTGTCAGGAAAGAAACGGGTGTGCAAACTCAAGTCTTAAGGCTGTGCTATGAATTTTCAAGGATAATTCTTTTTTCACCCGAACACGAATCGCTCTTATTCTCACTAGACACAAAAAAAGGATCATCGGGACTACGCAGTCAAAGTCAAACAATCTTAAACTATAGTTAGACAATAACTGGATATTGCGCAGCAGATACTCTACTGAAAAAGCATGGAATCTCTTTACTTTCAAATAAGTTAATTTGCTTACTGAAAGTTGCGCTTACTGAAAATTTATTATTTTCAACATTAATATTATTTAAGATAAATAAAATTTAATTAATATTATGGATTAATATTATAATATTAAATTTAATATATTGAATATTTAATTTATTATTAGTAATAATAATTTTTGATCAAACAAATAGGAAAGTTATATAAAAATTATCAGACTTATTAATAGATTATTATGAAAAATATATTTATAAATATATAATTATAAATTAGGTTATCACTTTACTTTCTTTATTTATATTGTATCTATATCTAATATAGGAATGAATCAGAATCGTGATAAGAAAATTGACGTAGCTTGTATTCTTTTTAACTGATATGTTTCGTTGCATGATAAGCAATGTAAACAATACATAAATTTCGATGAATTCATGATATTTTGAAATGAAATTTCGATACATTCAACGCAGCAGCTCAATGTCTTTTCATTTATTCTCTTTAACAAACCGCTATTAACTATCGTATGTTTTTATCATCGTTAAATTCGATAAACATTAACCCTTTCATGGTCGATGGTACAAGCGTTTACGACTATCGTTTTATTGCGATTGTATCATTGGTAGAGCTATTTGCCGGGTCTGATTGATGATGCCCATTAACAGACATCTCCTTACATTTTTTTTAATTTCAGTCACGCAGTGCTTCATAGGTATATTCAATATGTACAATTACGTATGGATAATGACTAATGCATAAAACACATTGCGCTTCTCCTTACACCACGGTATGACGCATATTCCGCTTTGCTTCACCACATGCAAACACCATAGATAATCTTTTGACATATCGATAGATGAAGGATTATAAGAGCGATTGAAATTTCCAAGGCTTCGATCCGTGGGACTTTACGGTAGTACTCTTGACCCGTCTGGTCTATCTCCCTCACTCTGCGTCTTTCAAGCGAAGAGTATCGAATTCCCATGCACGTGCATTCGAGCAGTGTCATCACTTTCCATCGCCGTACTTTTCCTACGTTACCTATCTACATCGTGCTCTCTCGTTCTGCAGGATATTGTGTTTTAATATCGCCATCACAGTCATAACCCTCTTCTCTCCTCGTGCCTCGCGTGCACCCCCATACGCAGTAAACGAACATTCGCCCAGGGCGAAGTCCTTCGTTCTCTTAGAAAACCATACACCTGTGAGATTCCCATACACTCCGCACACGGTTACCCTCGATTCCCGACCCCTCGATAATGCGAACCTTCCTTCTCTCGCCCTGATCTCTGAACGTAACCAAAAGGCGAAGGGGAGACCGTGAGCGACCGAGATGGAAAGAAGAGGGAACAAAAATCGTGGTGTAACCGTTTCTCTGCAGTGTTCGCTGTAACACACTTGTCCCAAAAGGTTTGTTCTTTTATAATGCATAGGGTAGTACACCTGCGAACTTAGTAGGGGAACTATTGATATGCAGATTTCGGTGTTAAGCTACACCTTTGCCGTTCTATGAAAATAAGAAGTTCTAAGAATGAAAGGGACAGAAAACACCCTATTGTGAGACGATAGCCCCGACAGAGACGAGGTCGGGTTCGTCTGCTCCTTCATTATTACGTGAATATGTCCTCACGTATCTGCAAAGCTCCGCATGGATACAGGAATTGTCACCCACCAGGGCGTTTACGATGAACAGTGACAGTTGTTGGTGAAATGATGTCAACCATGTGCAATTAAAAACCAGATTCTTTGTATACATATATTTGAGAAATATTATTATAAAAGTCTTTAATATAAGTAGTGAAATATAAATTGCAAAATTAGAAATTCATGTCAATTCAATTTTAAATTGCATTTTTCCACATGTGTATTTAATGTATATTTCACTTTTCAAAAGTGGAACAGTGAAACATATGATTTTTTAATTGCTAATGAAACTTATCTCCGCTTAATTACTTTTTTGTTTTTTTGATAGTTCATAAATACATAGATAATTATTTTAATATTTAATATTTAAAGATATTAAAGATAATTATTTTAATATTTAAAAAAAGATTGTGAGTTAATCAGACGAGTTACGGAGTAATAATGAGAACAAAAGAAAGTGATGGTGACTCAGGTAGAGTAGTCACGAGATTACTACATAATTATGTCACTCGATGGAAGAACGGAGAAAGCACATGTGACCTGTAAAGAAAGGGAAAGAGATAAGAAAGAGTACGCGAAGAAACGAGAGGGAAAAGAGATGCCGTTGCTCTTTGCAAATAACATGAATCACTAAAACTCTTTACATGGTAACTCTGGTTCGTTTCGTCACGCTATGTGAAAATAATAAAAGAAGAGACGCAAGAAAATGAAGAAAACCGATATATCGCAAATGAGAACAGCAGAAAATCATTTGGAAAATCATAAAGAAAAAAGAAGAAAAACTTTTTGTTGAAAAACGACATATGAAATGAATTGTCAGATTCCATGGAAACATTTTCTCTATTTTAGAAAGACTGGAAAGATTAGAAAATTGAATTTTATGCTTTGGAAAGGAGCTATATATCATATCACTCGAAGATTTAAAAAGAGGAAAAAACGTAAATCACTATTTGGATGCCAGCTCGTCATGCCATCTCCTTCCCCTCCTCGCCTTACTTTCTGTTGGTTGGTCCCGTTTGTGTTTTAGAACACGACATCGTTTTATACTATTCAAAGTTCGAAAGTGCTTACTTAGGACAACTGGGCTAATCCCGAACATGTATGCCTGGACACACTGGATGATGTGCGCGTCTCTATTCTCGATTTAGACCACACACTTCTTCACCTTCCCCCTAACTGTCTCTCTTTCTCTTTCTCTCTCACATTATTTTTTCCCTCTCCTTTTCATCTCGTTCTTCGTTGCACGATGACCTGCCATCCATACCGACCACTCGAGAACGATCCCGCCAGTAGATGCTTAGATTTACTTTCTGCTACTCGCTGACAACTCGCCGTAATTATCAGCCACTTTAGATCTGGGTCACTGTTAGCCATGTGTCGGGAGCAACGAGAGTGAAGAAATGGCTCCGCTAACGATTTCGTTTTCTACGACAGCTGGAAATACTAGATTCGAATCTAGTATATAAGTTGCACGAGTTAAGCTTTTAGCGAACTGAAGAATGATAGACTGTCACGTGCATATATTGTATACGCGTATCTTTTTCCAATTTCTCGCTATCATATTCCCGTAGAGAGACAATTTCCGTAGAAATCAAACTGCGTAATTATGTTTTAGCAGCATAATGATATAATTAAATTAGCATAATTTTCTAACACATATTTATGTATGGAAATACTCTTTCGAATCAGATATGAATCTCAAATGCGCGTGTGATACGTAATATTAAAAAAATACGATCACAGCATGTTATTAGCACTATCAAGAAAATTATAAGATCATTGCAGTTTATTTGCACACTGAAAAATAATCCTCGAGGCAACACTGATTTCACTTGGATTTAATGATCTTTCATAAACATACATATAATGATTTTCATAAACGTACATTACTTTCCTGTATTGTATTTCCGATATTGAGTAAGTTGTCTGTAGATCTATCGAATCCATTTGGAAATGGTTGCCGCAGTAGGTAGCCAATCTACTTGTTATTCACGATTAAGCATCTATTCTCTACTCTCCACTTATCTAACTGTCACTTTCGATCTCTGTCGACATATTCGTCGGGAGTACTGACTGACATCGAGTTACATACAGTAGCTAACCCCTTCATAGTCTCTTTTTGAAGTCTATCGATCTATATCGTCCAACTTGTGCGCGCTATCGTGAATCATTATATCGGAGGAAGTTTAAACCAAAGCGTTTAAACCAAAGAGGATTAAATAAGCTGGAGTAAAATCACATTATTAATAGTACTATCGCAAAGTTAGAAAAAGCATTTGATCATTGTGTAATCAAATAAAATTGACTGTTAAACAAGTAACAACAAATGAGTTTATAGATAGGTTTGCAGATGGATTGCGAAACGTTATCTCGCTTATCTTTGAAACTTCCTGATAAATGCGAACACGGCATTCGATAATTAGAGAAAGTAGAATATTAGATTGCATAATTTGCAAATGTTCTGAAAGATGTAAATCCTTATTGACATTTAATTATTGATTTCTTATTTTATTTTATTATTTTACCATTTATTCATCATTTTTATTTTCTTTATTAATATCGAAAGAAAAAAATAAGACATCATGCGTTACGTAGTGACGATATAAAAAAAGAGCGCAAAAGTAACGAGTTAATAAAGTAATAGCACATATAAATAATTACCATTTCTATAAGACATAGATTTAAATTATCGTTTCTCTAAATCATCCGCGGAATGTCAAACATAAACAATAATATTGATTAGTGCTTAATAGCTGATCATCCAAGGAGTTATTGGATGAAGAAAATATGGATTCAATAAACGAAAGGCCACCGCTGCCACTGCTTCGCATTGACGTAATCGTACGTGATTGTTCATAAACATTAGTTTATCCGGGTCTGATATCGAAGTCGTCAACACAGGTAGCGCGTCCAGAAGTTGCGTGGTACGTGAGTTTGTTACGGCGCTCGAGGGTCACGGCATAACTCACTTCTATGACTATTTTATGGTTCGCTTCTAGTGAGTCATACAGGGTGAGAGAGACAATACTGGAGCCCTTTATCATGTATGGAGTCGCTCGTACGTGTGTAACGTAGCGTTTCCGTATAGAGAACAAGCGCCGGAGAGAGCAAGAGAAAGAGAAAGAGAGGGCCCCACGTACCTGTTGAACATCCACATACAACCGACTTACGCCGAGTACTTTACGCACACGCCGGCGCTACGCGCTGAGAGTCACATAGAAGGTGATTCACGTCAAACAAAAGGCTAAACATTGTGTGACCGCGGGTGGAACACGTGTTGGGGAATTTCAGATGTGGACCGTGCACATGTATGACATCCTAGGTAGCGAGGGATGAGAGGTGAAAATGTAAATCTACAAAGAAACGCAAGATGTCATATGTTCGTAATGTGTTCGTAATATGTAAACAATAGTCGGAGTTGCGTTTTAAAATAGAAGATTGGACATACCACGATATGATGCGTCACTCGACTATTACTAAAATGTATAATAATAATAATATTGCGCGACAATTTGTTTTATTTAAGACATTCAATAAACAAAGTTTTTATGATAATTATTAATTTGTAAAGTAAATAATTCTCTCACATTTATTTAAATTTTAAAAATTGTCGTCTCGCGACGACAAGTCTTCTTTCTATCGTTCACCATTGAAAACTTCACATGTAATCATCCATATGGAAGAAAGGCGCGCCGATTTTTACGACTTATTTACACGCGATATCGCGTCGCAGTTTACTCGGTTTTCAGGTCTACGGCGTGTATAAACGTCAATTGCTCCTCGCCGCCTCTCTCGTCTACCCGGACGTTTCATTACGCGTAATTACCATGGTCTGCGGTCTGTCCTCTTGGCTACAGGTACAGTATCATTTTCATAATGACACCTACCCTCACCCGCATCCAGGTTTTTTTGCTCTTAGAAGCAAAAGAGAGAAAGGGGAAAGAAATGAAGAACAAGTGGAAAACAAGATTCTTTTTTATCTGAAGAAAGATAAAAAAGAAAGAAAGAGAGAAGGGAGATGGTTGGACAAAAAATACAATCAAGCACTTTACTATGACCCAATTCAACGAATATAAACCGTTGAGGCTCTTGCTAGAGTCTTAGGCTATTGAAGGCTGACTTGCACACAAAACACAATGGACCGGTTCGGCATTATTCAATCTGAAAAAAGCATCTCCCTTGCACGTTTCGATGAGGTCAGCTTAGTGTCCGCGTGTCTTTCGCTTTCTTATGCTAGAAAATCACGAGCTACCCCAATGACAATAGATGGCCTACATTCATTATTTCAACTGTTAACGAGAAGGTTTGTGGGACAAATTGTGCACAGCGTTTATTATAAAAAAAAAAAAAGAAATGTTTACGCAAATTAGGTCAATACCGAAAAGAATGATGTGCAATAATAATATTCATGATATAGGGCTGATCTTACTATTTCCGGTTAGCTCGATTGGCCGATTCCATTAGAATTGATCAATTGCATTTGTCGTTGACTAGAATGAACCAATCACGGTTGACGCTTAATCAGTCGATCAACTTAACCAGAGATGAGACCAGTCAATGGGCCTTCCATTTAGTGACATAAATGTTGTTTTGTCTGTGTTACTCATTTGATAGAGAACAGAATGACATTTGTGTCAATTTGTGTCATTAAATAAAAGGCACCATGTAATATTGTTTAATAATCATTTATAAGAAATGTTTTTTTGTAAAATATTTATAAATATGGAATTAATACATGTGCATAAAATTTATGAAATCAATTAGTGTAATATTCCTTAACAATTTTTTATACATTAAACGTATGTCAGAAAACACATTGTATCGAAAGAGATATTTCATCGACCTAAAGTCGAGATGAAGTTTCAAGTAACTACGCCACTGGAGCTCAGCTGCACTTTGCCTCCCTCGTGTTTCACTTTTTTCTCCCTTTACTCGTTTCGTTTGTATCTCGACTCGGTCTGGTTCGCCTCAGCTCGGCAATACTCGGACCCAGAATGGTCCTCCCTTTCTCTCCCTCTCTCTCTTTCCTTCTAGTTGTCTTTCTTTCGCAGGGCCCTTTGCCTCTTCAGCCTCTCGTCACGATCACGGGGCCCCATAGCTATCAGCCACTCGTGTTTACATCGGACCAGGATGGTGGGGATCTCGACAAAACGACGAACAAGTAAGATATCCCCCCTTTTCTGTGTATGTGTGTGTCTCTTTCTCTCTTTCCTTCCCTCCCTCCCTTTGCCCAGCACGCAGACACGTCAGTTCGATAGCCGGGGTGGAAGAGAAGAACGGGGGATTCAGCACGAATACACGTAGAGTGCAGGGGTCTCCACATAGAAAAGCACGGAGTCCAGAAACGTGAGTCTATCGAGAATAGAAACTCAAGTACTTGAGTTGACTTGAGTGATTTGTCAAAACAAAACCCCAACCTTTCGTCGAGTCACGTTCTAGGGACAAAAAGGTAGAGGAGTGAAGATATATCCTAAGGGCTGAATTGAACGAGAAACTGTAACTGATGTCTCATGTTATCCTTCTTAACTAAAAGTAACATCGGAAAAAGTGACGTCCTTCTGCTTGCTCTTTTATATTCTGGATATTTCTTACAGTACTATGTTATGTATACAAATTCAAAAATCCATTAATTATAGATTCTAAATTCTGTGTCTGAAGATTCGACGAAGAATTGAACGAGGAAAAGAAGTGAACAGAAAGAGAAGAGGAGAGTAAGCTCCCTCAGATCGGCAGATCCACTATCCAGGATTACTTGTTATCCTTGAGAGAGAAGCCTGCGCGCGGTGGCCCTCGATGCGCTCGAGGAATATAAGACAAGAGAGTTGGGTGCCGGCGACTTTGCTTTTTCTCTCGTCGCTGTTTTTTTCTTCATTTTTCTTCTGCCCTTTCTTCGCCTCGTCTTTTTTGATCTCTTGACACCTGTTTCCTGAGATGGATCCAAATCCTTTTGGAGATTCAGGTAGAAATATATGCCATTATAGGCATGAAGCGAGGTTCGATGGACCTGTCGCATTTATCTGGACTATACCGGAAGTTGTATTGTTATTTTCGTACATTTAATGTAGTTTAATACATAATAATAATAATTTATCTATTTGAATTTTTACATCTATGATACTTTTGTGAATAAAAAAATACATACATTTCATATTGACAAAGTTATAGTTATGCAATCGTTGCATGTTATGCAAAGATTATCGAAAATCCGCGTGTTATTGATGGCGCAGAAATCAGACAGCTTTCTCTCTCGAGGCGAAATTGCTCGTAAATCGATACTAATCGTTTCACGATCACCGCGAGGAGAAAAAAGGCGGAACATCTGTCGCGACGGAGGACGTGGCCGATGGCGATCGCCAAGAAGAAACAAGAGACTGCTCGCCGTTCGTGTATGTATAATACGTGCGCGGCCGCCTACCGGCGCGTTAGCTGCGACGTGAAGGCGCTACTGACAACTCATTCTCCGGTTCAAGGAAGTGCCGGTGAAGATTGGACGGACTCGACGTGGATTAAACTGGTCTCGGGATTCACGGAACCGAATTGCACCAGCAGCAGCAACATCCGCGAACGGTTACCTATAGCGCGGCGTGGTCGGTTCAAGAAACCCGATTGCTGTGGCGTGGCGTGCGCTGATTTCAACGCGTCGTCTTCGGAATTGACGTAGAAGAGCGACTTTGCCACCGATATGAGAGATTCGTTCCGTCTCAAATCGATATATTTTTATCTCAACTAAGACGAGGGAAGAAATGAAACAGGATTTTCCGGATCCCCTGTTTATCTGGGAGACGCTATCAGGCTTCATCTCTCACACGAAGCTGTTGTCGACGCATAATAATCCGATTTGAAACACGATCTTGATACACGATTTCACGCATTTCAGAATACAGGATTAACGTTATCGTAATCTAAAGTTCGCGGGCGTAGAGGTCTCAAAATGTCGATCAGAATTGCTCGATCTTCAAATGTATTTCGATACTAGAAAAGATCGAGCGAAGAAACGAAGATGCGATTTATTCAAATAGTCAAACCGGTGCTTTAACGAGGCTCGAAAGAAAGAGAAAAAAAAACGGTTTAAATTAGAAGCATAATCGCGTCCCGGAGCGGCAACCATAACTGCGTTACCGGCAACATTGGTTGAGGATTCTGATTGTTGGACGATTTACCGCAGCTCGCCTCTATCCTCCCTTTTTCTGGCTCTTCTTGTCGACTGCCGTTTCTCGTTTGCTACTGTTCATCCATAACCACCAGTGGCATCGGCCGGGTGTTATTGTGTGCTTTGTGAGTCCGAGGAAAGGAAACGGTAAGAAGAAATAGAAAGAGACAACAAATTCGTACTACGTGACGGCACCACGTTGAACGAGTTCAAGTTCAGGGAAGCGCGGGTGTTTCGCAAAGAAAGGCGCGAGCTCCTCCTTGATAGAGACGAAGTCATCTCTATCTCGGTGTTAGTCTAGACAAGAAACAAGTGGATTGTAGCCGCTCCCGGTAATTTACTGAAGGCTCCGTGAAAGCAGATAATCCCTCGATAAAGTTAGCTTAAGCAGATACGATACCGTACGCGAGTGTACACGGAAGTGGAAAGGCAAGTGTATAAGTAAAAGCAAATAGATAGCAACGAGACTGACTGTGCTGTGAGGAACGTATAATTAATGGCGTTTAATTCATCATCAATATTAATTTATTTTTTTAATTAAAATATTTATTGGACTTCGCGGCACTGAAATACGTTTCTGATGGGACGCACGACGTTGCTATATCATGATACCCAAGACAATAATTTTCAGCGGGGAATGAGACTCACGCACGTCTTACTAACGGCTGTTAACATTATCCGCGGCGTGCGTGCGTGCATGTGCGCGCGCGCGCGCGCGCACTGTTATCCGTGAACACACGACGCACCTCCGCCAGTGTCGTACGCATTGCGCACACTTTACAGTCGTGACACACGCACAACGTGCACAGCACTCGATGAACCAAAACAAACCAGTGCCAGCGAGAGCGGGACAAGGAGACGAAGAGGAAGGACAGAGAAGCGCGCAGAGAGAGCAGACATTGGACGAAGACAGAAGCAGACCAACAAACCCGCCTCCACACGCATTAACACCTTCAAAAGTAACCACGACAGGCTACACCGACGCTTACACACGCATCGTCGATTCTTTCTCTTTCTCTCTCTCTCTCCCTGTCTCTTTTCACTTTGGCCTGCCTTGCGTCAAATTGTAAATACACTGCGGAACAAAAGCGTGTATTACGAATAACTGAAATCGCTTTGTACGTACGCTTTGCATCATGTTGTTGATCGTGCGCAAAGTAGTTCTAATATGCGTACACAGGAAGCTATATACTAAAGGTTTCAACCGTGCAAAAATGCGGTATCAGGCGATTTGAATTAATTTCGCGATTATAAATGAGACGCGAGAGTCTTCAACGATAACAAGTGTTGCAGATATTAATAAATTATAATCAGAGGGCAACGCATATGGGCTATCGCATTCGCGTTACACAACCATAAATTGCAGTTTGAAAAGATCGCCGGTTTCCTCTCTGCCGCTTAATAACAGTACTCGCTCGTTTTATATTTCAATTTTATCCATGCGGATAGCTGCCGTCAGTTCTGTTTTCTCTCTCTTTCTTAGGGACACCGCGTACGGCCGGAAGAAAGAGTCGACAATTTTCCGAGAGACTTTCACCCTTTTCCTGCTTTTACTACGGGTGAAACAGGGCAATATCGCTATTTAGCACCGCAAACAACACCATTCGCCCCGTCGCGCCGTTACTCCGCCCGAGCGCATTCGATGCGTTCAATCTCCGCGCGCACCATCGCACCGGCCAAGAACAAGTTCAGACAGGCATCGAACGAAGAGCGAGGGTAAAAGAAGGACGGAGCAGAAAGAGAGAAAAAGGAAGAAAATGAACGAGGGGGCAGAGAAGAGCGGGAGGACGGTGTCGTTGATCGGAGCGAGAAAATAGGCGAAGTGACGGAGGAACGGAGACGGAGGAAAACGGAGAGGTCTCTCCCCTCACTGCTTCGCGCGCGAGCGTATGCACTTTAAAACGCACACCGGGGACCGTGTGTTTCCAGCACGCACACACGTGCGTGAACCAGTCTAACCACCTCATCACGAACAATCTCCTCGTGTTACTCTTTTCCTCTCTCGTTTCTATCGCGTTCCTTGTCTGGAACAGGCCGCGTGGCAGAGTCCTCTTTGTTCAAAGGCAATCAGCAGGCCCCGATAACGGGCCTACTCTGTCGTAACCCAAGACACGAATACACACAGACGCGTCGACGGGGAGCACCGGAGCACGTAGTGAAGACGTAGAGAGAAGGGGGCGAAAGTGCCGTGTACGAATATGCACATCCGCGGAGTACTTGCGCTCGCGAAGCGAGAGATGCGTAAAAGATTCCCCGTAATAGAAAAACGAATCGGCACAGAGACCGTTTTTGCTGGTTTCTTAGGATCCTCTCTTGAAACGGCTGGTCGACGGTTAGTAGCTCATGGAAACGGTAGCGCGCTCCACGACGTTTCTTTTTCGCGACTCTTTTACGAGCGCCGATATGCAGAGACAATTTGTTAGCGTGAATGACGGGGTCGATGGAGAGTGGATGAAGCAACCGCGTTCCACGAAACGAATCCTGCGACCAGGGATCGCATTAGCCGTCGAATCGATAGCTCGTAATCCAATTAACGCCATACATGCGTGCGCGAGCGCGAGCATGTTGATCAAAGGATTGATCACACAGAACGAGCCGTCCCGTTATAATTACTCCAGCTACCGGTGTTAACGACTTTGCAAATTAAGGAGAAATTTCATTTCCGATTGATGAATTCTACCGTAACGACTGGCAAGCGTTCATAAACTATTGATTCATAAACTATAGCTAGTAATAGGGTCTGAAAGACTACATGTGTCGAAGAATTATCTATTTCGTATGCCTCGATAAAACCGATGGATTCTTCTTCCTGTACAATAACTCAGGGAATACAGATACGATTTTTATAACAAACCGTTTTGTGTCGTACTTCCTGCAATATCAATACTCGCCACAGTAATCGCGTTCTCGTTGTTCTAATTGCGATATAGGAAAATTAATGCAATAACTTAGAAGATTATACTTTCAAATTAATAAATACGAAGATTGTGGCTGCAATCGCATCCAATTAGTTGGATAATTACTTGCTGAATGCATTCTATATATATGATTGGATTGCAATTGTTCTAAATATGAAGCTTATGTGTGTGTGTGTGTATGTAAATAATCGTTTGATATTTGAGATATTCAATCGAGATATTTTCTACAAAACCTAACTCCGCGAGTCATGCGACAGACAAATCGAAAGCGAGATCGCGTGTTGCAACCTCATGTCAACAAACTTGTCGCCAACGCTGTTGCTACTCATACCCTAATTTAACGTATTAAGGCGTACGTGATCCATAGCGAGAGTTCTCTTCCGGGCTCAAAAGGCTCAGTAGGCGTCTCAAAAGAGATCCCAACTTGGTTATTGCTCTCGCTTCGTTGGCTAACGCGTCGAAAACGATCATTCCGCGGAGGTTCAGCGCAGAAAGAGAGAAAAGATCCAGGTCGCGGCACGCATGAATGCGCATGCGGCGCGGAATTATTACGAAACGTCTCGGAGTCCGCGAGTGTAAGGATTGCGGAGCGCGTTTAGGACCGGTTGCAATTTAAATACATAGATCGTCGTCGTTCGTAGCGGCAGCGATGCGATCGGATCGGCGTTATTAATGGGAAAACTACGATATTGTTGCTGCCGATGGGCGCGACAGCGCGCGAATGGCGCCGCATTTAAATATAAAAATTGACGGCGAAAGGTTGCTCGGCGCCGTCTTTCCACGTCCTTGACGACGTATTCTTCTTATCGTCGACAGACATGCATCCCTTCCGCAACATGCCAACATCTAACCTGATTGATGCACGATAGCCTGTCATGGACCTGAATGCAACATTGCGCGATTACTTTTTTGCATATCGGTTCAGTACTGAAACCGGTGTCCGGTTTACTATGAATAAGATATTAATTCAGTCGAGTCGCGTATCATCGTGATGTCGCTGTTATTAATTCCGGTAATAGTAATGATCGATATATGATATATGCAATGCATATATTATATAAACACATGCATATATAAAACGCAAAATAAAAATTAATTAATTAAAACGCACACGTATACATTTTTATATCATCGTGTATTTCCTGACGTATAAAATGTTGATCTAATTATGATGCTGATAATAAAATATCGGATAAACAGCATACACGACAAAATAACAATTTTCAAGACGCTCACGTGAGCGACTTGCTCGAAAATACCGCGTGTGCGATTTTCTGCTACGGAGAACCTCGTTGTTGCCGCCCTTAGCTGGTTCTACGAACCCCGCGACCTCGAGAAATATCCCCGAGTGAGATAACCGATGGCGGATCGGACAGGAGAGCTGCGTGGTGCGGTGGCGGTGAACGACGGCGAAGGCGGTGAACGACGGCGAAAGGCGCGACAGTACCGCGTATCTCCGCCGTACGATGTCTTTACGCATTCGTAGTAACCTAGAAACGAGCCGGTGGCGCGTGCTCCGTTGTGTACCGGGAAAGATTATCAGTGTGCAGCGTGCACCGACCACGACGATCGTGTGCACGTACGCGCGGCGTACCGCGTACGCGTGTACGGTGCATTACTTTCGCCGTTCGGTGAACCGCATCAATGCCATCGCGAGCACGGCTGGTTGACTGGCTAGCTGACCAACGCTCGTTGCCACACTGCAATCCCGATGACGGTCGGGACTGCCTGGAGAGAAACTGGTCAACTGAAACCGGAATTGTGCTACCGCAGAGTTGGATCGGCCGAGACATGGTCGTGAAAGACGTGGGTTCGGACCCAGGACAGCTGGGTAGATACATCGACCCACGCTGCAAGTTGTAACGTATTGCGCTATAAAGTGCAGGACAAGCCGCTCAGTCGACCAATGCCTCCTTCTTTCTTCGTTTCTTGCACGCGAGCAGTCCACTTTTTCGCCTCTTCTCCCTGTTCCTCGCCTTCCGCGTCCGTGGAGATGCGTAGGAAGCGAAAGGGAAAACGCTGTTGCTAAATGCGTGCAGGTAGAAGAAATTTCAGAATATGGTCGACCCTGATGGAAGGGTCCGGCAGGGGACTCCTCCACTTATTTTAGTAGAAAGGACCTTTGAGAATCTTAAAGACGGCTTAGCAACAATCGGAATAGCACCTGATCTCAAACCGATACCTATTCGTAACTTCTGAACTAACTTTTGAACTAATAAATATTTATTTGAGAGCTAGTAGAGGTAGCTTAAAAGTATATGGATTTTGCTACAGGACTCATTTTAATACATAAAAAATATAGAAAATTTTATACTGTCAACTTATATTTTTGGATTCTTCCTGAATAAAAAAAAAATCAATATAATTCTAAATACTTAAAACTCTATTATTGTAACATACACTTTATGATTTATTGAGAATCAAAAAGTTTCTTAAAACAGCTTAGAAAGGACTCTAGCAAAAAAATATAGTTTTCAGTACATGAAGAAAGAGAACATTCTACAACGATAATCGCATTTTTAATGAAACAATCGAGATAACAAGCTTATTTCAACTATAACGCGATGTTATTTTCTAATATCCATTTATGAATTTATCGTTCATTCAGGATCTTCTCGTTATCGATGGGTAGCTTCCGACGCTATTCCAGCTTACCGGGATGAAACTATAAATCGTCTGGTTCGCCGTCGCGCCGGCGTAACCCTCGATGAGACGGGAAGGGAGATGAAGAAGGACAAAGTGCCGGATATTTAATAGTAGTTAACAGAGAGAATTAGTATTGGTACAGTTCTGTGTACGGAGAATACTCGCGTACACTCGGCGTCAGTGTTGGAGTATCGATGGTGGGGTACGATGCAGGTGTTGGCCTTGGGCTCCCTAACACCAAGCCTACAATCTCTAAGGCTCGCCTATCTACGTGTTTCTCGTACGTTCCGTATGCACCACCACCGAGATTCCGAGTTATATACTCATAGCGCAATACCGTCAATCTGGGCCTTTGTTTAAGTGGCATTTGGCACGATGAGGACTCGTTTCGTAAAATAGCGTTTTACGAGAGACGCGTTGGCTCCGTCATCCCGTAAGATTCAAAGACGCTCGATTTAACTTTTGCCAGATAATCGCGAATGGCTATCCTCTCCCCACGCCCACGCGATCAAGGATTTCGATGCCATTAGAATGGCTGGTGCAAGGACAACTGACTTTCCTGCAGAGAGGTCTATCATTGAATTAATTGGTTTCACAATGGGACAAGGGTATAAGTTACAGTCGCAACGATTGACAATTTAAAAATGGATCGCAGCTAGAATGCCTTCGAATGTCCTAAATCATTTTAACCATGATCACATATATTGTTTTATATATATGTATATATATATATATATGTATAATTATATATTATGCGTGTGTGTAATTGTGTGTATGTGTGTGTGTGTGTGTGTGTGTGTGTGTGTGTGTGTGTGTGTGTGTGTGTGTTCTCTACTGTTTATGAATTGTTTCATCAATATTTACGAGTTAATCACGCCAAGAGAAATTAATATTACTCTTAGATGTACATAGCTTGTAAGACTAATTTTCTAGTCAGTCGGCTACGCGACTCGGCTGTAAACTGGCGACTGCGGCGATGCCGAGGGACTCGCATGAATATGTACGCGATATTCCGTGGCTGGCACATGAACTACGAAGGCATCGGAGATGGCGTCAGTTAGACTGCCGCGGATTTATCCCGCGCCCGATGTGTGTAGCGAGGTACCATTAATGCTATCGTATATATCGTTATTATTCCGGGCGCGCTTTTATGCAAAGCAGACAGAGGACGACGCGCCTATGGGTATCGCGATAGCAACCGATCGACGAAAGAAGGCCTTGGAGAAAGTGGATACACGCGGATCGCACATCGACGGCACATCATCGTGGCAAACGGCGGCAACGTCAGCGGCTGCGAGGCGCGTGCATCTCTCGCTCGCGTAGCACGGTGTGGCTTTCCAGCATCGAGCGGGAATAAATTACCGGCGATACCGTTACTGTCTCGCGCTTACTCGCCATGCCGTGTTTACTCCGCACCGGCCATGCCGAGAGATGTTCGGGATTTTCAAGATTGATGCCGTCGAGCCGAGCGCGAGCACGAAGCTAAATATTTGCTGTAATAATATCGCTATTATGGCGAAGCCATATCAGCATGGTATACATGGGATGTGTGATTAATATGACCGAGAGAGTTGAGCACAATGAACTGTTAAATAAGCACATTTGCGCTCGCGAATATGTTAGAAGAATCGTCATCACGATTGAGATAGAAATTAGAAACAAAGAAATATTCAATGCTAATATAATTCGACGCGAATGGTGTAATTAAAAAAAAAAAAACGGATAATAAATAGAATATTTTGTTCCATTAATTATAGTTCCATGTCAATTAATGTTAAAAACATATATAATGTTACAAACAGATTGCAACAGACATACATTTATTGCAAAATACTTATCATTTAAATTTAACGCTTTGTAATTAATCAATATGATACGAAAAAATTTTAACGATAATTTATTGGCTGTTGATGCGCAAAACACAAATGCCAAATGAAGAAATGAAATAAATTATTGTCAACAAGCACCGGGCGCAATTTGCCTCTCCCACGCATACACCTGAAATAGTTTATGATGACCGAAAGGCATATTGCATCAAGTTATTTCATCATTCTTGCGACTTTTTGCCTTCACACTCACAACAATGCACTGAATCCATAGATTCCTCATGCTGCATGCGCATGTCAAGCATCCTCGTCTGGAATCTGGAAAATGACTTTTTCCCCGTTTCCGTCAACCTGCTGTCGCCGCACAGCATATTTCGCTACGACTGCGATAGCGGCAGATTGCAAAGGTCGACGTCTGAATGCGACGAAATTACTCTTGTGACGCCATCGAAAGTAAATTTGATGAAAAAAAATAGAAGATATGTTTTTACGCCTTGTGAAAAAGGGAAGAAAAGATTTTATTTAATATAAAAGAAATTTTTGTTTATATTTCACGTGTGATATGAAAAATGTCCGTTTGTATCTTTCTTCGTTATTATTAATAAAAGTTAAGATTTTATAGTGTTATGAGAAATAAATCAAGTTACGTACGTGGGATACCGTGAAATTACCTACGATCGTGCGATGCATAACGTTAAACATGGCCACGTCTCAAAGAAGGAGATGTCGCATGGGTCCTGTATAGCCGGTGATTCTATTTGAATATTTCTACGAAGAAATAATTTCAGGATAGATGTAATGAGAGAAAAATAACGAGAGATGCTTTGAAGATAAGTGTATGCATCTAAATCATACCATGATATTGACACGCAACAAACAAATCTTTACATAAAAAAATAATTAACCATCACGTAAAGCGGTCCAGTGTATTAGATATTATCGGTGAGACTGTGTTATGCAATACGAATCTATGTCAGATTTCTAATCAGTATTACAAATTGTCCCGCAATTCTTTTTTTCTCTTATATAACACAAATTTTGAATAATTCATCTTTTTGAAGATGACGTAAGGTACCTGCGCAAAGTTTTGTATTACGTAAAGAAAAAATGCAATTATTACTCTCTTCCCGCGTTTTCCAATGTGACGCTGAAAAATCCAATCTAAGTGATTACCGCAACAACTTACTCTAAGAAGTCGCAAATACACGCGCGTCATCGTCAGGAATTATTGCCATTACGCTGTTGAGATAATTATCGGTTGCACATGTAACAACACACTAGAGATCGCGTAACGATACGCATCTCATGACAGACAGTATGCAGCAACACATATTTATGCCATGTGCTTGATGTCTACCTAATGTTGAATCCACATTAATTTACATTGTTCGAGTTTCTTTCATTTTCCTATTCCAACTTTGACATACTTGTATCGTGTAAACAGCATACCTAAGTTTTCGAGTACTTTTCTAAAGTACTCGAGTACTTTTAGCTAACCTTGCTTTCTCTAGATCTTTTAATGTATTATCGATTATAATATTCGCTGACAGGTTCTCGAGGATTCATCAATTTCTTGCGAGCGAAAACGTTTATGATAATCAAACGCGAGCCGCTGTGAAACCAGCTTAAGCCTCTCTTCGTGACGACGCTCGCGGTCGAGCAGTGCGCCTCGTGACGTCAGTGGTGACCACGTGCTGAACAAGAGGGAGAGTCGAAGAGGAGCCTCTCCGTGCCTCTCTCGTATCGTATGGAGCGTGGCCCGGGGATCAAGGACGGTTTTACTCGCGAGAAGCGGGGCCGCGTGTCCCTGCATCTCGTCGTGATGTTGCGGCGGGGAGGAAAGGAGGTACGTGCAGGAGGCAAGAGTGGCTTGGGGGATAGAGAGTAGAAAGAGTGACAGAGAGAGAGAGAGGAGAGGCAGAGGGAGAGAGAGTGAGGGCAGCGACAGAGGGAAAGAAAGGCTGTGCAACGTGAAGGAGAGAGGGACGCGGACCAAGTTATAATGCTTCGCTCGTCCACTGTCCCGAGGAGATGAAGAAGAGGAAAGGGGAACAGAGAGTACCCTGTCCACTTGCTCGCTTCAACTTCTTTCTCCCGTCTCTTTCTTATACGGGTCTGCTCCGCAGCGTCCCTCCGGTTCCTTCATCCTCGTTGCACTCTCTGTGCGAAGATAAAGAGAGGGACGGAGAAGGGAAAGGGACTGCAAAAAGAAGGGGTCAGGAGGGAAGAGAAGGCGGCGGAGGTGGTGGAGGCCACGAGTAGAGAACGGGGAAAAGAGGGAAGTTAGGAAAACGTGTCCCAGCCTGCACGACCCGGTACACTACCTGCCAAGAATTCTGATCATAACAAAACGATACGCATCGTCGAGAAGATGTCATGAAAACGACGGCAGATCTCTAAACAACGTCATGAGGAAAAGAAGACTCTCTTCAGAAAAATAAACACTATGGTGTCTCTGTTATTTCAGCAAACAATTGCGAATTATCAATCCGGTTGCTCAATCCGTTCCCTTTTTCGAATAATGGAATAACTTCTTGTTATACATAAGAATTAACATCACACAAATCCATATGAAAATAAACAAATAAATTAAAGACCTGAAAAGTAGACGAACAATAAACCATCGAAAGATTGGCGATCATCTGATACAACAATTCAAAAAGCCATGTTTCTCTCTCTCTCTCTCTTTCTCTTACTCTCTTCGCTGTTTATTTCTATTCCGTTCTTATAGTAACGTTAATTAATTTACGAAAATGTAAAACGATTGCACATTTAAATAAGAATACCGTAGCACACTTGACGTCGAGGAAAGGGCTCAGGCAGGTCTATAAATATTACATCCTAGCTTGCTCTCGACCGCTAAGTGGTCGTCGCATCTGGATGCGATCGTGGTTATGCAAAGATTTCTGACAGAAATTATGCAAAAAATCCTGCTCACGGTGCAACGGACTGCGTACGATTCGGCGCCGAATCATGAGGAGTCGCGGAACGCGCGGGAGAGGACGTTTTTTTTGTCGTCGTCTTGAGGAGATGAGGAGGAGGTGGTAGAGGATGAGGACGAAGAAGAGTGAGGGAGGAAGTTAGGAAAACGTGTCCGAGCTTGCACGACCCTGTACAGTCTCGTCAATGAATTTCGGCGACGATACGCTGCAACGTAGAATCGGCACAACATAATGAAACAGTCTCTCGAATTCGCGAATAGAGACAGCGATTCCAGTATTGGGCGAATTGAATTATTCCTGGTATGAGATATCTTGTGGACGATTTCTTCTGGAATGAAATATAATTTTGCTGCCTCGAAGACCTGCCCACGAGCGGACGGGGCAGGTTGCGCCGCGACTCTTGCGGCGACTATACCGGTTTTAAATTATCATAAATCCATCCCTTAACCCCGCGCGAACTAAATTATTTTTGCGTTCTTGTCCGAGCGAGGCTGCAATAACCCGGGTATACGATTTCTCGATATTGAACGATCTTACATTCTTTCACATTTTCGTCGCGATCGGGTTATTGCGACGTACATTGAAGACGCTTTGGAAATATCCAGTAGCTTGTTCGCTAAGATCGCATCAAACCGGTGTGTCGGAAAAAGTATGTTATCAGTAACGATTACGTTGCTAAATCATTACGTAATAATATAAGCATGCTGAATATATAAGTCTAGGATGCGCTCGCTCGTTAACTCGGTGATAACGATCGTGACAGATACCACATTAAACCGAGCACTGTACATCCGTTAGATCGTTATCAGACGGAAAATCGAGCTGCGGTCGGATAACCGTTGTTTTTTGCGATTGCTGCATAAATTCACGTATACGCGGGATTTGCTCGCGAGCCGCTCCCAATGATAGGTTGTATTCGCGTATTTCGCATTACCGCGCGCGAGAAAAATTCGGACCTGCTCGAACGAACGAGGGAGATGATTGCGCTGACCTTGAAGGCTCCATGTCAGTGCACAGCCATAACTGAGCGTGTTATTGCGATACTTTCATAGTGCAACTGCCACAACGTGACAATAAACTAACAGCCGAGCTGTTCATCGCATTACCTTCCCGCCTGTTATATCTTTTTGCTACGTTCTTCTCTCTTCCTTGACATTATTCATGATGCGACATAACTCCCGCCGCGGTACAACCGCGTCGGGACAACGGTACTTTCATATTATAGAGGATCCTAGATTATCTATTTACTTTATTATCTGCAGCCCTTACACCGACAGTTAATTGCATTATCGCTACTACTTTCGTTATCGTCATCAAAAAAGTTATGACAAATATTTAAATACGTGAGACATATACTTAAATATATGACTATTCTTCGTATATTCTATAGAAATAAAAAAAGTTTGATTTTTTAAATATGATATAGAAACAAGAAAAACATGAATTCTTTTATTAATCTATCTTGAGTTTATAATCTTATATATTGCATCATGAATATTGAAACGAATTAGATGGATGCATTAATTTTTTTATATTTGCATCAGAATACGTTGATGTAACGCTTATATATCATGTTGAACGTTGTGGTATCCAAGAACCGCAGGAAGTTTCCGTTCTAAAGGTGTGCACCTCTGGTCGGAGCCAATGAAACACATCATCGGGTAAAGTGAAGTTTACTTATGCGTCGTGTTTGCAAGGCCAGTAAAAGTAATAGGAGCTCGTCGGAATATACACGTTCGTCAAGACACAAGTCGGAGATAACAGGGAGACTTTACGGAATATTTCTTTCTGCCTGGAATCTCCATTGTCCTCGAAACGATGAGGCTCGCTTCCTCCTTTCGCCTCCGACAAATATCTCACCGAAAAGACGCGAGTTACTATTGACATCCGTGATTTTACAATGGCATTAACGCGACTGTAATTCACTGATGTAAATATTTATGGTAGCGTATTCGACATCTACCAATACCTCCGATGCATATTTTTGTAAAATCGTGCACATGAATATTCAGCGGAGTTTGTTAGACTCGAGCACTCTTGTGTAAAGGATAGTTAGTATACTGAATAATTGTTACCGCGCGAATTCTGATGACTCAATCATGATAAAGCCGAAGGGAGATGTATCAGACTGATGTGTCTGTTTGTGAAACATCGTTCAAATCAATTCAGCGTTAGATAAGACGGCAGCAATTTGATAAAAATTTGATACATCGCAATTATTCGTGTGGATTCCTATCTTAATATCATTACAGCGTGGTAAAGTCGAACTCTTCCGTGGTATCGTAGATATTCAATTTCCGAGAGATCCAGGAACGTCGGGAGCTTCCGCTCGTAAAATGTGCGCGTACGACAATCGCGACGATTCGACGGCAAAGATCGCAAGTGTAATGCTCGCATAAAGTTCCGTTCATAGCGCTTCCTGGCGGCAGATAAGGCCTTGAGGAAGGTCAGTGTACAAACTAAGCGGAAGGAATGAGAGCGAGAGAAAGAGAGAGAGAGAGAGAAACGAAAGATGAAAGACCGCGGGTGAAGAGTCGCGACTGCAATTGGACAATCCGGTGTTCTCGACAGCGGAAGCTCGGATGGAAAATGCGAAATGCGCCATTTTGCGGGGATATCAAAACCACCGTCGTTGTATCGTTTCGTGCGTTGGTCGCGGCGCCTTTCTTGAGAGCGACGTGCCTTGTCCTAGGATAAGAGGACCTACCACTACGCGTGGGCGCTGTCGCGACGATGCGAGGCAAGCAGAAGGAAGAGAATGGGCGAGAAAGAGAGAAAAGACGAGTGGTACAAGACGTACAAGACTCTTAGCATTACCAAGTCAAATACGGCAAACATTGCCCGTCGTCGGAAAAATAGCGAGGATGGAGGAATCAAGGAATCTCGGCAACAACACTATTGTTCGCCCGCACCCCGTAGATGCTTTTCCTAGCGGCAATGAGGCGTCACGGACTTCGCCGCTTCAATTTACAGGAACGATGTCGCGGGTATATTCCTGGCACCTGATTTAGGGCGGATGCTTCCTCAGGGAGACCCACGGATTGAATTCTCTCTGAAGTTCAACTTCGCGTTGGTAATACCAAACGCTTCTAGATAGAACCTGAATCTCGGTGTCGCTGACCGATTTATGAAAGAGTTATAGAAAAATATCGCAAGCATCAAATTTCAAATATATTTTTGTGGAAAAATATTGCTTTATCATATTTCCATATCACTTTTTTATTAGAGAGGAAATATTGATGTAATTGAAGACTTCACATAAAAGCTACGTCATTTATCCGAATTATCAGTTGTAGTTGCGACGTGAATCGTACGCGTAGCGGAATTGAAAGTGCGAGCAAGAGCGCGCTCATACAACAGGAAAAAGACAGAGGAGGCAGGGAAATGTTGCGTCAGAGATCGCCTACAGAGTTGCTGGCATTTTGCACCGCGTCGTGTGTTGTATGCTCGAGAGAGTTTATCGTCCTATACTTGGATCGCCGTTACTTGTGCCGCCGTGGCTTCGTAGATGCGGGACTCTCGACTTGCGGGGACGGAGAAAAAATTATCGTTCGATTTTCATGGCTCGGTAAATCCTCGCGCCGCCACTGCCGCCATCGAGTCGCCGAGTGCGCGGCTCTCTACGAATTTCGCAAGACGATGAGTCTGGAGATGAAGATTGGCGACATTATAACGGCGTCGCCGGCTTCGATAATCGATCGGCAATTACTCGTACCACTAATTATGATTTCGATCGTTAATAAGTGAATTGTTTTGATCGACGCTCGATACCGTATAAGCATCGTCAAGTACGCCATAGCTTGGTCATTATTGAACCTGCTATCAACTATGATATCACGATATACTTAAAACCAAGCCGTGCGGTCAGACGTTAAATCAATTTGATCACCCGATACTTATAATTATGTCTTTGCTGATACAGTTTGCAATGATCAATATGATAAGCACGCAATAATGCCATCTTTAACAGGGAATTAAAACGCAATATTGTACAGGCAATACTATTTTCTTATACAAGTGACGTCATAAACTGTATAAACATACTATCCGTTTTCTTCGTGCTTGACATTGAATTAATTCGCAATTTCGTTAACGCATATCAAGATCACGCACGATCATGATGATCAAAGTCAAGTCAGTGTTGCGACGTTAAACGAGATACGTGCTCGTGATGCTTCACAATCATTCTCGATGTTACGTCCATCATCATCACGATCGTTTAGCCTAATTTTGTTTGACCGGTGGTCCACGGTGAAGCATCGATTTCCGTGACGCAATTGCTCCGCGGTGTTCCTGACCTGCCTTCTCGTTTCTTCCTTTTTTATCCCCTACCGCCAAGCCAGCTAGGCAATCACCAAGTCGGTGGCTAAGAGCCAACCGAGTAGTAATCGCGATCCGAGCATAGGCCACCTCATAACGACGGACAACCGGTAGGTTGTAAAGCCGTCGTAATTCCCGTAGGATAAAAATCCTGGCACACGCTCTCCCCGGTATTCACCGCCGCCGATGGTGGTGGTAGTCAATGGTGGGGAGGAAAGACCAGCCATTCTTGGCTTGCGACACCCTTCGCAGGAGAGACCAGCGTTTTCCGCTCCTTGGCCTTAATTAACATCTGACACGAGTCCACTACACCACCACCGGCCCGTCTCCGCCGCGCCGATCTCCCGCCGGACTTCCAATGTACTACTGCTTCTTTTTTCTCTCTTTCTTTGCCTTCTAATGCCGTTTAATTGCTTCCCCAGCTGTTGAGAAGTGGCTGAAAGAAGTGTTGACCGATGGCTACGCTTGCTTAACCCTGAACGTCGTTTTGCCAGGTGCGAGGAAAAGATAGCATCTCACAGATATTTCACCGTGAAAATTCATGGAATTGATATCGCAACGCGCGAACGTGTGCCGTTCATTACCGTAATTTTTGCCCTTTCTGAGGGCGAATATGAGACTCACCAGCGAAGAAACGAGAAAACAAGATTTATTTCTGTCGTTCGCAGAACTAGTTACCGCGACATCCAAAATAAACATTAGAGAACATCGGAATATCAAGAGATTATTTAATAAAGTTTAAAATTTCATGTAACACAAATAGACGGAAACAAGGCGTCTGTAAGCAACGTTCTTGTGCTTTCTGGAGAAGATAATTTAAGAACTCTAAAGTGTATAAAGCGCGATTCGAAAGTTGGAACTAGAACCAATTGTTTTATGTGATATTTATGCGAATAATATATAACAAGAAATGGTAGAGAATGAAAGAAAGAGAAACCGCCATCAGGTAGCAGTCGAGAGTGTCGAGATGTGAGATCGCGATTGCGCGCGGGATCGATAAATCAACGAACCGGGTGATCGATCATAAGAGCGATCGGCTCGGCTTCAGCGCAGGACGACGATTAGCGGGGACGTTCAGATAATTAGTATGTATTCATCGCGCGGCTGAATTACGTAATCCTGGGATACTGTCCTGAGCGCGATTCGTCATTCGGCTGCGAACGCGACCAGTCATCGACACCGAAATGAAATTCATCCTTGATGCACTCCAAAATTGATTCCGTTCGTTAACGCGGCCGAAAGCTCGTTGCTCGTTCGATGATTAATCTTGTCGCGTCTAGAAATTCTGAGCACATAATAAGATATTCAAACACGGCTCTATATATTAGAGAATTAATATATCATAAATAAATAAATTTATTTATTTATATTTTAATTCTATATATGTGTTTCTATATTATATACGCGCGCGAAATTCTGATATAATAAAATATTTCATATGAAAAATTCATATAAAATATTCATATTTTAAGAAACATTGTTCTCAGTTATATACATATGATTAAGAACAATTGAATTTTAATATGTGAAGAGCTCCTTCAAATACTCTGACTAATAAGCCATTATGCTGTGGGCTAATTGCGCAGCAATCGATCATGACGAATTAATTACTGACGGTTCGTCGGATGACGGGTCAAACTTACTTACATGCCGAGTAAATAGCCGTAGCACGATAAACGCGCATAAATGCATAATAAAATCTTAATTTCTGCATGCATCCGGGCACGGCGCATCACGGCGCGATATCGATCGATGGAGTTATAGCCGTGAGAAGCGGAAATATACGCGAAGATGCGTCCGTGAACGTTGGAAACATAGGAAAAACCGAGGTCGCAAAGGAAACGTGTGCTCTAGCCGAATGCGAAGAACAATGGTCCCTTGCTAAAAATTAACATTTTTACACGTAGAACTTGCCGACTCCGACGGCGATTATGCGCTGCGCGATGTGTTCGGTTTGCATGAAGGCTCATTGTTCTGCAATGGCAACGGCGAACGACGCAACGCGCCCGTAGTAACCTTGGCCCCGTTATTATTTGCTAATCTTCACACTCCGCGATCTTGCGCGAGGCAGCGAGCGAAGAGCGCGCACGGTTCCGTCAGCGTGATAGCTTTGTTTATGAATAGCTTCATCCTTGCTTCGGAACGAGCTACGAGCGAAACAAAGATACCATAACCGATGCGAGACGAAGAAAGAACTTAGATGCAATAACGATATCGTAATTACAAAGCTGACGTGCTTTTTGGAAAATGTGAAATATCGCTATATTTATGACAATTAGAAAAACATTAAAAATTAGAGAATTGTATTTTTGATGTAGTCGATGCAACTTTGCACGTTGTGCTTGTCTCGTTATATTCATTTTATATAAGAATCTTTTACATTATATATCATGATAGTTTATATATTATATAATAATGATAAATACAGAGGATCAAAATGAATGTTGAAGGCGGACGATTGACCTACTGTCAGCCGTAACCGTTCGAATTTTCTCTTAGCAGAAAGAGAACTTTAAACGATACTACGAATTATTATCTCGGAAGTAGTTCGCCGTAGCGGCTCACGCCTGAACGAGCGCGCGTGTTGCCTCGGACGAGCGTTCGCTTGCCAGAGCTGATACCACAACACAGATCATATAATCACTATTATCAAGGTATATACAACGGTAGCGAAATTCAGATAAAATCGCGGTGTCCGACGTTACCTGGAAGAGAATAACGATCGCCGATAGTGTTTCCAGCACGTGGTTCCGCGAATTTTATGTCCCGTCGTCCAATTGCATTTGTTGCCCGCGTTTTGACCATACGCGTACAATAGTATGCACGGGACAGTAATAAGGAGGAGAAGGTAGCAGAGGGGAGGAGGACAGGCTCGGTAAACAGGCAAGGAAACGAAAGAGGGGCTCCCCTTCGAGTAATTTTCTACCTTTGTTAGGCAAGCTTCGTATAGTAGGAAGGAGAAGAAGTCGCGGGTACTGGCGATATAAACGAGGCCTGATGCAATTAGTTTTACGAGAGAGACGGGGTGTATAGATATATAGATGGCTACTGTGGCATTAAAGTGCCACTAAGGCAGACACGCTCGCGCTTTAGTGCTTCTGCGTACGTTATTGCCAATGAGTCGTAATCGGACAGTCGCGGGGAGATTTAGCTCAGGGCTAGGCGAAAGTATCGGCATAGCCAATCGTATAGATCGCTCGCCGTTGTAAGGGTTGAATTATGTCGCAGTACCGATGAACGTTAAGATCGCAATTTCAGTTTCTTCCAGGCAGCACGCAAACTAGGATGAGGAAGAGCCATGTATAAAGCCGCACTCTTGGAGCCAATCGTTGTAAAACGATCTTACAAGGCGTGGATCCTTTCTCTTGCCTGCGTTGTAAATTTCATGGAGTCTTATTAATATAGCAATGCGCACTTCGACGCTAAACAACATTGCGTTGAAATCGCGATATCTCATTTGTTTATGCTATAAAACGCGTCGAAAAAACCGCAACAATTTTCTCAGAGAGCTAATTGTGAAAATTAACGAATGAAACTCGTTGTGTGCACTTTGTGGTGTTGCGTAAGATCAATTGTGTTCACTTGTACGCACTTTCAGCGATTGCACATACATGTAAGCAATCTAGGCATCACATATATCGTATTTTGCGGCGCAGTAGTAAGGGTTCAATTATACGGGCTAATGATTGCTAAGAGATCGCAATTTCATTTTCTCTAGAGGTGAGATGCTGTTCATAAAAGTCTGCAATTTTTATAAAAAGAAATATAAAATGAAATATGAGTAAAAATTTTTAAGATTTAATAAATATAAAAATGTAGAATATATCGTTAATATTTTCTTAAAAAACTGTGGGCTTAAACTATCTATTGTCTCTAAAAAAACTAAAATTGCTCATTAATTAATAATTAATTTGATATTTATATTGGTAAAAGTATGTTGAGATTAAAATAAAAAGATTTTATAACGTTGCGCGATATATCTGCGTAATTATATACATATTTTTACTAGATATAACAACATCGTCTCTCGCATAAATATATAAATACTTGCTGCGAATACGCGCACGTGTGCAGTTTCTCGATGGGGAAACCGAAAGAGAGCAGATAATAAACCAATTTTCATGTAATGTGAAGAAAACTTATTAAAGGTTCGTCGTTTCATGCGCGTTATTAGAGACAACTCGTGACTTTCGTAATGCGAATAATAATTTTCCTCGGCTATTTCACCCGTTTGAAAGCGGATTTAGCAAAGAACCTTTTCTTGATAAGTGTCTGATTCTTAGTCCTTAGTTAATAACACCATGAAACTTTTCTTTGATTCGATTCATTGCTAGTTGACGTTTATCTTCATGCATTAAAAAAATCAAGGCAGGAAATTTCAAACATACGCTCTATTTTTAAGCACAAGTTAAAAATACTAAAGTCTTTGTACTTTTAAAAATAATAATAATATACATTATATAACAAAATAGATAGACTATGGAATTATGTCTATGAAAAGGTCAAGCTCATCATCGCTGAAACATGCGTGTCATGTATCAGAACTTACGCTATGATTGGCAATATCATGTAAGACATATCCAGATTCCTTTTTAGTAAATCTTATGTAAGTGCATGTGCTCATAATAATTGATTAATAATGTATCAATCGAGTGTATAGCTCCTATATAGTTCCTATATATATAAAGTACAACTTGAGAAACAATACATGAGTAACCGATCACGTAACCAATCGTGTAGATGATCTCGAATAACAGTAGTTTAACATTATCATTAGCATTATCAGACTGTCTCGAAGCGCTTGTATATGTGTCTTGTATATGTGTGTGTATGTGCACACAACACTCGCACACATGCGGCATTGGTCGGACGTCACGTCGAGCCACTCGAAAAGGACGTCGCATGCAAAGCAAATCTTCCTTCCGATTCAACAATGGTAATCAGAGGAGGGGACAAGAAGAAGACTATATCCGAGATACCTCTCCGTATTGCATTGTCTACCTTGCGGTTTGCAATAATGACGACGTGGCATACAGAAAGCTTCATTTTGCGATGCTTTTGACCGACCACTGCTGCGAAAAATCATTTAAACTCCTTGTCGTCGAACGGTAAATAGGATTTTCCTCGATATGCCAAACTCTGAAATATATCTTTACCAAAGAAACTGAATTGTCGCATTCTTTCAAAAGCACGAGAAAGTTCATTCGCGAGCTTATTCTTACTATGCACTAAATTTCGTGTACGCGATACAAAGAATCTTTATTCGCGGAAAGGAAGAATGACTATTAGACGCGCGGCACGGATTTCTGCTTGTTAGAGTAATTGAGGAGCTGTAAAGCAACGGAGCGTG
This sequence comes from Cephalotes varians, assembly GCA_037157785.1. NCBI lineage: Eukaryota > Metazoa > Arthropoda > Insecta > Hymenoptera > Formicidae > Cephalotes > Cephalotes varians. The sequence continues at coordinate 615,834 of JANQDE010000073.1, forward strand.
AATAAAGCGTTCTTTTATAGTAATCAGACACTTTCTCTATGAGATACTGTAGATTTTGCTGGAACAAAAAGAAGCGGTCAAGAAAGATACGATAAAGAATACAAAGAATAGGTCTAATCGAAACTTCGAAATTGGCTATATATACATGTACACTATTAAAAATTTCATGAAATTCAATGTACTTTTAAGTTACACAATTCGAATTTAATTTCATTTTGACATTACATTAAATTTAATGTATTTGTAACTGAAAGGTACATTTGTGTACATGTACATGAAATTTAATGTATATTTCATAAAACTTTATGAAATGTAATGTGCTTTTCTTAAAATTTTATGAAATTTCATGTACACTTTCATTATATTTAAGTAACTATTGTGTAATTTAATTTTTAGTTAAATCATTCATGATTTTTAATTTCGTTCATAACTACGAGTTTTATTTACATGTAAAGGAAGCAGTGTACAGATATATAAACATATATATGCATTTATTGACAGATAAAAATGTGACACACACACACACACACACACACACATCAATATTTTTTAAAACTCAAATGTCGACATTTACTCATGACAAAAATAACGATGAAAAGCAGATATTTTGCTATATGTTATCGTGTCTGACGATCGCATCGAGGATGAAAACTTTCTCATGAGACACGTGGCCGACGCGACGGACTTTTATTAGGCAACCACAGGATGATAACAGGAAACCACCGCTGGATTGACCGCGATGCGTTGCAGTATCACAAGAACTTTACCTCTTGCGCTTACGTGGCACCATCGATAAGCGATCCGATGTAAACTGATTTATGGCACTAAGTAGGTCGTAGACGTTAATGCGTTTCTATCTCCAGCTTCGGCGCATCCGACATGTTCATTTGAGCGTGTATACGCGTGTATGCGCTTCCGTAGAAATAAATAAGCTTCAACTTTACTTTAGATAAGGTCTCCCATGTCACATATGCATATATACGCATCAAGATAAGTAATTCTATTTATAGTCCGCACTGGCTGGCCGAAACCATAGTGTTCCTCACTTCATTAGAACAAACAAAAAGAAAATCTAACGAAATAGACCGAAGATACAAAGTAATAACTTAAACCGATATATCTACCGCTTCACTGCGGGAAGATTGTGGAGCTTGCCCGAAATACGAGGTTGTTGCCCGTCCGCTGTTAACAATGATATCTCGAGATCCGAGCAAACACCATTATTTCTGCCTATATCTGCTGCGCAGATAGTGCTTGCACTCGGAACGCCGCAGACCGGGAATGGTCTCTGTAACGAATTTTTCAGGAATACACTTGAACACAGCGAAACGCGCTGATACCGAAAACGAACGAGGTTAGTAACATTATCGTAAATCTCAGGGCGAAAGCAAAGGAGACTCTTTAAAGACAGATTTATCGAGCGCAAGAAGTTAATTCTCCGACTTAAACAACGCGGTCAACTGCAAAATAAGTAAATCTATTAGATTTATATGCGAGAACGAGTTACATCATATTCCATCCGCATATATTTTAACAAAACAAATTATAAATATCATTTGTGTCTATAAATGTTCTCTAGCCGTTAATGTTTTAATTAAATTTATGTGACGAGACATACATGTTAATCTCAATATGCTAAAAGCTATCAGTTAATGTCACATCGTATAATATCGAAGTGATATTACCACGGCGTAAGTTACCTCTCGTGCGATATTAACGTATTCAATTAATAAGCTCGGCCGTTAGCCCAGAAACAATCGTACTATCATCAATTTCCGAACAGCCAGACACCTGGGTCTCATGAATCCGAATTTAGGAATCTCACGACGGTGATCGCGGGTTAAATAGGTCGTGCGTATGATAATGTCGCCATTATCGCGCCACCATAAGGTTGGCTAGGGACCGTCAGATTTCGCGGGACACCTGAGTCTTTGTCGAGGACTTAATTAATTAAGAACCCTCCTACCGATTCGTCCCGCAAGGGTCGAAAGGGTTAACATCGAACAGCTGATGTCCCCCTTGTCAACGATAAAAAAGACGCTATTATAAATTTATTCTTCGGCTCGGGATGCAGCTGCGTAAGCACGGATGATCCTCCGTCATGTTTTTTGTCGTCGAGTCGGTTCATTGTAACATCTCTAATTATATTTCTCTTGAGAAGACTAAGAGAAATCCAGCCATCCTCAGACAGTAATGTTACTTATTGGCACGTTACCCGGGCACACGTATCTACGTCCAAACTATCTCTGTACACCGTGTATCTTCTAAGATCCTATTAAGAAAGATCCGACAGAATTCCCATTCTATGCTTCATCGCACAACAAAAGCGCTTATTGTCATGAATATATTACCCCGCTTGAGGTGGAAAACTTGGCTGGGAAACACAATGAGACTGCCGCGCAAAGCTACGTAGAATCTTCCGGCGCTTCCAAGTTACTGTGCATCCTTGTGTACGACTTAATTACCTTGCGTCTATGCACTTCCGTGCAACGGTGATTATTCTGGCGTATACTAATCGAAACACGTGATTCATTCGTGCGCTCGCAATACCGCGCTACGGATAGTTACGAGAAAACTGAAATTAAATTAAAGAGCCTCTATTTGAATCTTGTACACGCCCACGTGCTATGATTTGCCTGATTGACGATTGACGAAAATTAGCTCTCGCAAACGCGTTTCGGCTCAGTCGACGTGAAACGAGGAACGTGCTATAATTAAGCCGTAAATTTCCTTATTACTTCTTATTAAATTAGAAAATCTAGGTTTGCCATTCAATCGAGCAGAAAAATTTTTGTGTATTTTTGAATAAACGAGGTAACAAGAAACGCGTTACGCTCGCATGACTTAAAATAATCATCAATCAATCAATCAATAATTCGTTTCCTAGGGTTTCGATTTATTTTATACAATCTTATCTTTTATCAATCATTAATTATATTTTCTGGATTAGTTGGCAAGATAATCGATCAGGCGATCTTGCGAATTGTTCTTTTACGATCGAAAAATGGTATCTATTAACGCATACATGGCAAATCTTTCCCAATTCCATTTTTCCCAGTGCCGTGCAATTTCCATCCATGAAGAAGCGACTCAATTTTTCTAAGAAGATTGTAATCGATCAGGATAAGCTATAGAAAGATGCACTTCGAAACGCATATAAAATGCATGTCAAAGGGCACCGCTTTTACGTCTTGGCAAGGGCTCGTATCTCGCGATTCACTTGGCCTTGATATTTACAGCACGAGATGACGTATCTTTACGTATGTTATAAAGAGTTTGCATCGCTCATTTCTCGCGGCTTCAGGCGAGCAGGCAGAGCTTTGTTCGTGACTGGTTCCGATCGGCCTCCAACCGATACGAGGCGTTGCGCCGTCTTTGTCGCCCGATGTGCAGCGACGCACGATTGTACAACAACATTGTCCCAGGCGGCTTATCACGTTGTAAGACACGTAACACGACAAGACAGATAGGACCTCGGCCTCTCCCTTCCGATCGCCGGGGACTCGCGTGTACCGAATTACGTGGCACAGTACGGCCACGTAAATAAAGATGTACCGTTAGCCATTTACCATGGCCAAGGACATCGGCTGGACTTTCGAATTCTGTTCGTAACCGAAAGATATATTTTCGTGAAAACCACGTGGTGCGTGGATCGGATTGCTTGAATAATACGCGCCAGCCGCGCACGGCTGAGTAAGGATTAAATGACGAAATATGATTCCGATGATGCGAATGAAAATGTATGTATCTGCTGACCGATACACGGAGTGTGTCGAAAGTTTGTACTCTTAATTACCATATATTCTCAATTTCTGAGAAAATTTCGAATTTTGATAAAATTAGAAGGATAAGTATAAAAGTGCCTATCTGATGACGCATTCAATTATTTGAGTAGTTTAGACGAACTCTTATCATCACATATTGATGCCGATGGACGTGGACTGAGGGGCCATTTTACGACTGCGTCGCCGAAATCACTGGCGACGTGATAAAATAATCTGGGTCTTTCGAGTCATTAGATCGTTCTTTGTTACTTAGCAAAGCCCACTTAGCATCGACAAAGTCCTACGCTTTAACTGCGCACGAAAGTCAGTGATGTGTATGAACATGCGATATTCAAACAAAACGTATCAAGTGTATTAAAATATCATCTTATAATGTACTTTTTATTACTGAATCATAGCAATTTAGTTATTCAAAAAGTAATAATAAATTATGTTTATCGTATATGTAATATTATTATATTATAGATTTATAAATATATATCTCCGATATATATATATATATATATATATATATATATATATATATATATCTTGAACTTGTGTTTTAATGCTTGTTATAATTCGTCGTAATATAGTAGCGAAACAAATAGACTTTTACAAGTCATACAGGTTTCCAAATTGCGCNTAAAATATCATCTTATAATGTACTTTTTATTACTGAATCATAGCAATTTAGTTATTCAAAAAGTAATAATAAATTATGTTTATCGTATATGTAATGTTAGTATATAACAATTATACATTGATATAAGAAATATTGAAAAAAATCTTTAATTATAGATATTTTTTCAATCTTTAGTCTTGAACTTGTGTTTTAATGCTTGTTATAATTCGTCGTAATATAGTAGCGAAACAAATAGACTTTTACAAGTCATACAGGTTTCCAAATTGCGCAATGCAATTTATTAAGAGTTAATCATACACACGGCGCCGTAGTTATAATTAATATAGTTAAATTTCGTCTAACTATTATCGAGTATGCCGCCGCCGCCATCGCCTCGATCATCGTTGCTGCTATATCGAGATATATCCTTAAACGTTATAGCAAGATGTTACGAAAGTCTCGTCCGAACTATCCCCAATAGTTTCCAGACCTTTAACGAGACCCAGACAACGGCAATCTCGGGAGTCGTTTCAGTCCCTCGCCGGGTTATGGTGGCGCAACGCAACAACATATACTTCACCATACACCATGGAGCAGTAATGTCGCATGGCATATACCCCGTTAAGTGGATCCAATCAACTCGGTGGCAGTGCGGCAGACGGATAGACTCGAGCGAGTGGTAACGCGCAGAGAGCGAAAGAGATCGAGATTGAGAGAGAATCTCTCGTGTTGGTCGGCTATCGAGAGATGAAGAGTGCGAGTGAGAGAGTAAGAGAGTCTGGGCAGAGAGATGACACAGTTATTATGTTACACGCATCTAGAGATAGCGCACGATGTTAACGCCCAGGACGACATTCGGCCTGCTCGCTACGATAAACCCCCTTTGTGACGCGCCGTTGATTTTCGAATTGGCGTCCGGAACATTGACATCAATCCCGGAAATGAAGTTGCCAACCTCGAATCAAAATTGTCGTCGAGCCCGGTGTAGTCGTCGTTGTCGTCATCGTTGTCGTTTGGTCGTTTGGTTTGGCACTCGGTCGACGTGCGTGGGATCGTTTCGTTAATAATCCTGCTCACATACAAAAGATACTAGCTACGCAAATACTGTGGTACGGAACAATGATAGAACGTGCCGTGGTGATGAAGATAAATTATTCATAAAAGCGCGGCTCTCTCTCTCTCTTTCTCGAATATATATGCGCGGCTTCAGGAAAGTCGCGTGTAAACACGCGTGTTAAACGCATCGCATGAAATAGCATGACTGCATACAATATATGTAATTTAAAAAATTTCCAAGAAGGACATTTATCTTTCAAACTCTCTGTGCAAGAGTGAATAAAGATTATTTAATTCGAGTAATATTTTCCTGATAATTTCTTTACATTAACGATTTACTTCTTAAATAAATATTCATATTTAAAAAATAATAATAACTTTGATAAGGAGTAAATGTGCCGATATTAACTTTATTCGGAAAAGAGATCAATATATCAAGATAACTCTATCAAAAGAATATCAAATTAAAAAGATATAATGATGATGTATCATTATTGATATATACTTGAAATATAGTTAAATTACTTATTCGATAGTACAAGAGCGATCACGTTACCAGGTCATTCGTCAACTGTGACAGTGAAGAAACAATAAAAGATTCAAGTTTTCGACTACACGCATGTCGCTTCCGTGAAGCCACTAATCGCAGCTGCGTCGTTCACTTGCATGTTACGATGCACGTTATCGGGAAAATAATCCACTGGTGGTATGATGCCTAATGCTTTTATAATATTATAGAAGATAAGATCGGCATCGTAATAAATTCAAATAAGTCGATTAGAACGAGTGGGATGAGCGTAGATATTCGAACCTGTCTGAAACGTGCAAAGAACGGCAGATAGATAACTCTCCAGAGATATCATATATCTCGCAATTAAATCTGATCCCTGACAGTTGACGTCGAATAGTCTGTGAACAATAAAATCGATGTTCCTCGTGTGTCGTGCAGTTATGTAATAGATTAGATGTGTTTTTTGAGTTTTAATAATCGTATTAATTGTAAAAGAATTGTAAAACAATTAATCGGTATTGTATATATTCTCTCTCTCTCTTATCTTTTCCTATATTTTTTAATCATTTTTATCAGAAAATGCAAATTAAGTTTATTATTTAGAATCTACATTTGATTTAAGATATGATTTTAGATATGTGATTAAAAAATATTGTATAATTTTCAAGTTTCTTTAATCGCTCTTTTCAAATATAATCGGATTTTTTAATTAAAATTCTACAATGCATTTTAAAATGTGTCTCTTATGCAAGTAAAGAAAGCTTTTATTCTCGACAACAAATAAAATAGTCCATTAAAGTAGATAATAATGTAAATTGTGAAGTGTTGCAATTATGAAAGAAAGAATATTATAAGGGCAACACACATAGAAATTTTATGTCAGTGTAATAAAAATCCTTTACGCGCTTTTAAAATGTATCACGCATTTATCACCACAATCCGGAAACGCGCGCGGGTCTTACAGCGCAGACAAACTAATAGCTTTTAAGAACTCGAAATTATCTTAAACACACTTAACCCACATTTTCAGATGGACTTTCGTCCACGAATATGCGCGCGGTCGAATTTATCGTCGAGCGAGTGCGCTATTGTTTCTGCTTTACTCTTGAGCGGTGAAGAAACCGCAAGCCACTAATCCCTTTCTCTCTCTAATGGTATCTCCCGTCATTCTCCTTACAGATAAAAAACCTAAAGCTAACTCTCGTATGAATGTTCACGATATTAGTCATAAATGTCTCGATTATTATTGAAATCATATCTACTATATTATGAACTGATTATGAAGAACTAAAATTTCAGACATTTTCGTAAGATCATTATAAAGAAATCAGGTTCATGATCGATTTAACATATCGGTACATTGTTAAATAATATTTATTATTAATTTATTATTAAGTTTATACGCATTTTAGATATTCAAGTGAAAAACGATCGGCGGCTACTTTGCATAATGCGATTTACTACATCTGTATCCGTGACATAAATCGTATTTTGTATGACGGTGACGCTGCAGCTTTTACTTACGCGCCATTTTAATTAATGACACGTAATCATTACGGCAAGTCTCATTTTTCGCAAAAAAACAAATTGCTTACAGGCGGAGTTTCCTCTCTTGGGTACGGTAGCCAAAACCGTCTACGAAACCTTTTAATCAGGATCGAATCGCCTCGAACTGCCGGCTGCTTTCTCCGGGGGTAATCAGGGTTAGAGTTGGGATTATAGGCTGATTGAATTAACCCCGTGTTGCCTGCCCTCGTAAACTCTTACTAAAGTCAAGCTCCGGCTCCTCCCGTCCTGTGTATTCGCATTACGGCCCGAAAGAGTATACTCGAGTAACGGCTCGTTATGGTTCCTTTAGGAGGCACACTGTTGAATTTCCGTTTCCTTCCGTTAATGTCCGATCAATATCACATCGGTAGTTTTCGAAACTCGCTGACGATACATTCTCAACCATTATAACGGACCAGTAATTTTAATTCTCGAGACGATTTTAATTTTTCGTTGCGCGCAGCAGTAATCATCGCGACACACACACACACACACACACACACACACACACACACACACACACACACACA
>JANQDE010000073.1:623967-664553 GCA_037157785.1 Cephalotes varians
ACACACACACACACACACACACACACAAAAGTCTTTTGACTCCCATATTTCAAGATAACTGAAAATGTAATGACAATAAGCGTTCCATGACAGAATATATATTAATTATAATATTAATAATGTCTTGTAAATAATTTATAAGTCAAAATGTAGTTAGAATCAAATCGTCATGGTATCAGTTTTATAAATAGCGATTTCTGCCATGAAGAAATATACGTAAATATGGAAATTTCGACGTTATATAATTTAATGATGTTATAGGAGAACGTGATTTATACGGCGTGCAAATGTTAATGACTTCGATGGCGGCGAAATGATCTTTTTTTTTTCCTTTTTTTCCCTCCCGCGAGAATTATACTCTTGATGATAATTGAAAAACATGCATCTTTCACTTCGTCGGCAGCGTCAATTAATGAGATCCCGCGGTCATAATCGGCGGGATACGTGTTCGATTGTTTCTTTTGATCGACTTGATACGCAGGCTGCAATTAACAATCAGGTGCGCGCAGTATTTCCATAGAATCGTGGAAGACGGAAAACGAAAGTGTGAATTAACGTGCAACGAGATCGACTTATTGCACGTAGTAAACTCGCGAATGCTACGGTACATTCGCCGCAAATTTTATTTCGCGTAACGAATATCTTACGCGCGCGTGCGTATACGTGTCTACACGCTCGGCATATTACGCGTACTATTACTCGGCATATATTTATCCGCTTAATTCCTACGTGTGCCACCTGAACCCGTCGAGAGAGAAAGCTGTTTTTCCATACCTGACGCCGCTCGTCATACCTACGCCTCGCATTAGTTGCGTTACATACTTCTCGCACTGACCTACGCACACACCGTGAGATAAACGCACGATCCAACCGGGACTCGCAAGAAAGATATCCGGCGAGCGACACCGTGGTATATGGTGTACCAATAAAACGAAATCTTTTTTTCATGCCGAGGATATTCGTGTTCAAACGTGATAATTCATTCGCCATGTATATATCGTTATCTTACTCCATTGCATTACACCGATCGATCGATAAGGTAAGAACTCGAACATCTCGTTGAGGAAACAACGCAATCGGAGTTGCCTGATTTGATTTAAGGTGCTCCGATTACGATTATCAGGCGAGAGAATTATTCCCAGCTTCGTACATTAATTGCATCATATATCATCCGTTGACCTAGGCATAAACTGCATCTCTTTGCTGAATGTTTTAGTAATGCGCGGATCTTATCGCCAGCAACATATCCTCCGGTTACGATCACTTTTTCTCAACGCGCGTGCAATAAAACGTCGAGTTGTCTCTCTTTTTTTCTTTTTCAACGCACGAGACAGGTTGATGGGGTATTATTATTAGCTTATACCGATACGCAATACTACGTAACGCTTTTCTTTGCCTCGATTTAATGGACGCGGTGGTATTAATAAGCGAGATTAATTCCCCGCCGTGCATTCGCGTTCGTATATCTAATTATGCGCTTATCGCGCACTGCTCACACCGATAATAACTTCTCTCCTCCACGTTACGCACCCGTACGTGTGTGTTGCGTTTCACGCATCATTACGTCCATGCTTCATTTCTCGTGTTCGCAAAGATAAGATAAAAATGCGGATAATTTCAACGAACTTACGCGCGATCTAATTTACGACATTTACTTGCACTTATCTTCAACTACTAGAATAGAGATAGATTGACTGAAAATTTTTAGAAAAATTTGTCTAATACTTCTTCACTTTCATAATGCATTTACATTGTTTTTAATATATTGGAAAATCAAAGTAAGTTCTAGCACTTTTTAGTAATAATAGATTATATATATAGTTATTGTAGTAAAGAAGACGTTTTTTTTTTAATTTTCTGCTGAATAACATTATTTCTGATTTCAACATCATGCATTTACCGAAGTATTATCCATCCATTTTTACGAGATGTCGTATAGACGTATCTTTACAACGATACGCCGACCGAAGCAGTAAAAATATCAAGCACATTATCTACTGACTAGCCTTATTCAAATGACGTCTCCTCTGTGCGGCGCTAAATAAACAGGCAGCATTGAATTTTAACGCGCATCCCGACCGCTTATCACAGCTCGAGATTATTCAAGCGACATCAAAACCGCGAGTTATATTCGCGTCATTAACTGCCTATCGATGTCGACAATGACTTCAGTCCTACACCTCATTATACGCATCAGTGTTTATATAGATATAAGTCCAAGGTAATCGCGTATGTCACAACGGCACGCGCGCTGCGCCCGTATGCGTGAGCGTGTACACGAGCGCCCGGTCCCCGGCTAACCGGTCGATCGTTCACGCTCACACACGTTGCATTGCGCATTGCGCTGCATGCTGAGAGCGCATTCACGACAACGCGACGCCAATCACCGCGGCTACGATTCTCGAGTCATTGATCACCGCGGAAAACGCGGGAAACTGATGCGGTGAACGCGGTGAGGCGAAACGGCGACGATACTCGTCGTCAAACCTATAAGGCGAAATCGTGTTTTTAGCAGCGAAACCGGACGCGAAATCGATGAATGAAAAGGCACTCGGGAATATGCGGCTTTTTTGCAATCTTACAAGTCGTGGGACGTCGTCTCACCGTGATCTTCGTTTGATTTATTCTACCGATCGCGATCGATGTCGTCCCACGTTTCTTACGTTATTTGTCTCGCAGCGTTGTTTCCTTCCTCGTGGAGGATTATAAGGAAGTTATACGAGACAGTGGGTGGAACGAGCGCGATTTTCCGCGATGCGTGGGTTCTCATCGAACCCATATCGAACATTCACACCTGATTGCGGCTGCAAGAACATTCCACTCCGCGCTAACCTTGCTGCTCTTCCGCATCGAGGTGCGGCGACGGACTAAAAACATATGGAGATTCCTTTCGCAGGTGGTATCAACGATTCGAGATCACAGGTGCGACATATCTCATTCACTTGCGGGTCCGTGATAGCTTTTCGAGCCTAGATCTGCGTTCGAGGGTCCTTCGAAAAGCGCGTCACGATATTCTTTTTGAATTTTGCATTAGCCAAGAGCGGACAAGGACTTTGAAGCGTCTCGTTATTGTATTCCGATTGAGATACCATCTAGTAACACGATTGCGTGAAATATGCGTTCATACGTGATGATTTAAATAGAACTCGATTCAGATACGATCTTTATTAAATGTATGTATTCATTACGATCTTCATTATATCTATGTATGTCATTGAACTTAATAATAGCAATAGATTAATTTAATCATTAATTTTATTATTAACTAATAAATTTATTATTACCTAATTTTATTATTAATAGATTAATATTATTATTATTTGTACATATTTTACTAGGATCTATAATCTTTGTTCCTATGATAAATGATGTAAATTGGTCACGCTCCTCATAAAAGTGTCAACAGAAATGATTGAAATTCGAAAATATCGCTGACAATTTTCATATTTCTAAAAGAAAAATAGTTGAAAGATATAGTAATAGATTAGTCACAGTATTTTTTTATTTGAAATGAATTTTCGAATTGGATTCACAGTATTGAAAAATTTACAATCGATCTTGGGTGGTCCAATATGAAACTTTCTCTCTTTGGTATTACTCATGGAGTTCTAAGTATCCTGAAGGACACCCATCGAGCCTGATAATCCACCGTATGGTTGCCTTTCGCAACACTTGAGGGAGTTCGCCGACACCGGTGGCTTTCGGCAACTTTATGTAACTTTGTGCGCTTTGAGGCTTGCTTGCACTATTATGAGAGGCTTAAGACGGTCGTAAAAGTGTTAAAGATCTTGACATTGATATTGTAGACAAAATACTCTGTGCAGGTCATATCGCCAGAGACGAGATCTTCCTCGTGGTAATAATAACTTTCGAGGGACGGTCACGGTTAAATCTTAAAAAGCTGCCGACACTCGTTCGAAAATCGTTCCCAATATCTGTTCGACATTCTATCTAAAGTTTACATCAGTTACAAAGTAACGAATATGTGGAAGCGTGAATGTTCCAGGAATCTTAATTGTTCCAGGAATCTTCTTTCACACGCAGTTTTAAGTCAAGATGCAGTCTGAGTTTTAAATCTGCATTGCATGTTTGAGACAAAAAAAGAAATCAAATGATTTTTTTATCATATGAATTTATTCATAAATGACGAACGTTTAAAAAAATTGTCTTCCTTATATAAATAAAAAAATTCTAACCACCGTATGTACTCTTGTTCTATAATACTTTCTCTAAACCTTCGTTCCCATTCGTTCCGATGCATTTCCATCGCGTTCCGACATTTGAACGTCGAGATTGATCGAGCGATGTAACGCTTTACGATCGAAGAAGAACACATTTGATATACCTTCGGCTATGTCTCACATAGCGGAACGCAGTGACGGCGAAGTGACGGATACTGCCTGACGAAAGGGACTAGCCACAAAATTTAATTCTGACGGCCGTTTAAAAGAATTACGACGCATTAGTGCGCACCTTGACCCTCGCGGAATGCAACCATAAAAAGCGTTACTAAAAAGCATGGCAGCGCTCTAAGACCGCCATTGTCATGCATATGCGTATGCTGCATACACGTTACCGATACAATGAGATCTAACTAGCTATTATATGCCGCGACAACGGTTGCACGAATTCTCTACTGGCAATGGATACAGATTTTTTCTCCCGCGCGTGTTTTCCCCGCCAAGGAATGACTTATCTCCTATCCATGTCGCTCGAGAGGATCGGGGATCGTTTGTCCCTCGTATTTCGGGGAATTTCAAGCTCTAGTGTCTTGAGGACGAGATGCTTAAAGTTGAAGAACGATGCATCGTGAACTGTATCTATGTTTAGAAGTTTATTTCGATTTTTTATTTTAAAGATAATATACGATGATAATGGAAGTATCATTTATCATTTCCGAAGAAATCGCATATGGCACCTTTGTAGTACATCTGAGATCTGAAATGAAAATATAACTACGGTTTCTCTCTGTTGATGCTGATCAATGTTTCTATAAGCTCTCGGATGCTCGTCCATTGTATACATTGTAACAAATAATTATTCTTAGGCTGCAATTTGCACGGCGATGTCTTGCACGTATTCATCTTATACCTTGAACTGTCAAGAATCTCCGGGTGCTGGAGGAATTCATGTTCTCCGATGCTTGACGCAAAGGAGAACAGGTGTTAATATATTCGTCATTCGTACTGCTCATCGTTTCCTGCGCGTGGAGACGCGTGGGAAAGGAAAAGCGTCTGCATGCGACAATGTATATCGGGCGGCCATTTAATCGCGAAATTCTGTATTTTCTCACGCTACACGACGCGGCTTTCCGCCGTTTTCCACATCGGCGGAACGGACGAGCGGAAATCGAGATCCTGTTAAGGAAACCGCGAAAAAGTCACTTAATGACAGGTCGAGAATCTAAACCATCGTCCAGCTCCCCTCACACCGATAATGACGGAAAACAATGGCGAGTGCACGTACCTGTACGCGTCTTAGATATACAATGGCGTTGCCGCACACATGGCGCGTTCCTGCCTTCCTTCGGTTGTCCTCAGTTGACGGAAAGAAGAAGACGAAGGGAGGCGCCGTAGGAAGAAGCCGCGCGGCTCACTACGTGGCCTACAATTATTACAATTACCGGCGACCGCCTGCCATTTGTTCGTTAATCGTTACGCTACACTCCACCGACTACGGCACGCATCTCCTCATACGACGTGCGACTATCATACGAATATTTGCGGTCACGGAGAAGAAGGGAAATGCGAGAAGAGGCACGTTGGCGGTAATTGTCGAGATATGAGCGATCATTCGGTGCAGAGATAGATTTCTGTGGTATGGAATAAAAACTTGCGTTGGCGAAAGATGTCAGGCGATGGAAAACATGAAATGATATTTGTGGATTTTTCGAATCTATCGTCATCGATATTTCATCGTATTTGTGCATAAAAATAGAAATATGAATTGCGATAACTTTTACACATATTGACATTGTAATCTCACAGTGTCATAGAATCTCGTAAAACATATAAATTTGAATAAAATAGATAATAATTTATTGTGTTTCTATATAATTGGAACAGTCAGTAAGAAAGCTTCTGAACTGCAGTATCGAAAAACGCATAGAAAAAAAAGTGTTTCAATGGATCGGTTCGTTTGATCTTTGCATTAAAAAAAAATGGATTAAGCACGGTACATATTTTCAAGATGAAACCTTTGTCGGAGAAATTTTGCAAGCAGAGGCGGGTGCCAATAATAGAGTCGCCAACCGAGAGATAGAGGAGCGTGAAAGTAGAATAATCTAGTCAGCGAAGCGGGATACAAACGAAAAAGAGCGAATGCCATACATCATGTTTTAAACTATGAACAACGATCCGGTTAAGACGAAATATTGAGACACGCGAGTCGACCTTCAATGTCAAGGCAAAATATTTTCAAAACTTCAGGCCACTCCGTAACGAATCTCCTGAAATCGCCGTGTAGATCGTTCACGGAATCTCCGCTCCGTTTCACCCTGACACACTATTCTGTATCATTTGTAGATACATATTTCGGACGGTCTTTGTCGACTGACTTATGCCGGCCATACGTCAGCCCGCATTGTAACAATCGACTCGGGCCTCCTTATGTGCCTCCCAGATCGCGAGGCGACACGCTTGGTCCTTTGAAAGTGTACACGAGCGACTGTGTATATCCTCGTCGAGAGAAAACCGACAGGGTCGCTTTATCAAAAAGTAACGTACTTATGGTCAACTGAGGAACCATCGTATGGTTGCGTGGAGATTTATGATGCGGACGAATAGTCGCGACGATGAAGAACACCGAGGGAGATAGAAGCGTAAACCTCGTTTCTCATTTGATTCACAGGAGAACGATTCGTCAGGCGATGACTTCCACCTCGAATAAAATTAAAGTTGTGCGGATAGAAAGAGAACTGAAACCTGACATTAAGTTTATACGCTTAACAAGAAGGTGGTATCTCTAATAAAGTCATGAAATCGTATTGATTTACACAGTTATTGGTGTGTAAAGAAGAAATCTTAACAATGGATTTTATTTCTCTCTGAATAAAGTAATTCGACCACATAAAAGCAAAAACGCTCAATTTCCATCGCTCAACTTCATTGCGTATGCGACAGTGTCTGATGTATTTCGTAGGAAAAGGTCATCAAGTCAACTCCGCGTATCACTGAGGAGCATTGGAGATCCAAACATTGGAACTTCCACCTTTATTGTTACAAATGACACGGCAGTCAATTCGTCTCTGACCCCATCGCGGGTAGGATCGAGCAAACAAGAAAGGACTTGTTCTCCCCTCTTGTCTTCCACTTCCTTGCCTCTCTCCTTATATTCTCTTTTTTTTATTTTACCGTCGTTTTTATCGACAAACGCTCCAGGCTGTTCAGCATTGACAGTGAGCTATCGCGGCTGGAATTCGGTGAATCCGTCGGTAGTAAGCAGCTACGAGAAGCAAGAGCAGCTACGTCAGCGAGATTCTGGTGAATTACCGTGCGGCTTGCGTTCCTGAAAAATTGGATGAGATTTCGTCGTCGACATTGTCGTCGTCGCCGTTCCCGACATACGAAGACGAATTTCGTTTACGCCGTTACAACGTAAGCAGGATGACGATCAATGGAGGAAGGTGGGGAAGAGATAGATGCGGATCGAGCTAATTTACTATGCCCCGGCCATAGATCAGCGGCCAATGGTGAATAACAATGCGTCGTGAAACGACAGTTCGCTCGTCAATTGAATAATCGATCAAACAAACATCTGTGTTAATATTAGGAGAACGACGAATGTAGACGACGAATCATCCTTGTGATTGTGCTAAAATACGTGGTAACCTATTGTGCTATGGCCCACAGATATAAATTTAAACTATGCTTTTGAAACGGAATAATTATTTTATCTCTTCTCTCGTTTCCGAGAATGTATATGAGTGCGAAAAATTAAATTTATTATTGATTGAAAATCGAAAAATATAAATAAGTTCTGTGAGAAGCATTTCTGTATTACGAAGATACGCGGAAAATTAATAGTTTGTAATAGAAAGAGTACTTATGTAACATAGATTTCTGTTTTATTCATCCTCGGCGTGTGCCGTTTACTTCCTTGTTCTCACTCTGATCTTTTTACGCAAGATACCACTAAGATCGCTGGAAAATCTGTTATTACGTAACGGTCTGGCGGGAAAAGCGGAGACTCGCCTCTCCGAGGGCATCCTTTTACATGCGATCTGGATGCCTTTATCTCCGTCTACCTCGCGAGGCGCCATGCGTGTCGAGACGCGTTTCATTGGATTTTCTGCCCGAAGACGTTTAGACAGGTCCCTATTGATTCGATGGTTCGATATATCGTCTTTCCCGGAGTGCGCATGAATTAGCACTTGAAACTTTGTTGGCGACGCATCGGATTACTCGGTGCAGCTGCAACAGACGCGTCAATCGCGCCTGTTGTATTACGAGGGTGCCGTTCGAGAGAGCATTGCACCGAACGAATTTGCAAACCGATGGTCTGGCAGCAAAACTATTGCATGCTAAGAAGACGATCAATCGATATGAGCGATTCTTCGTCTTGCATTAATCGCACTCGCGGAAGTCATGTTAGCGCTATTTATTGCATTAATGCAAAGACTTACTGCTTACTTATCGCTGATGCGCATTTTATTTCGTGCTTCAATATTTGCCAAAGATAACAAATATAATCGGGAGGGAGAACAATTTCGTTGCACGTCATAAATATTCGTGAGAACCGTTCGTTATAATAATTTCTCGACGTACGATACGCCCATTAACGCGCGGATCGATACCCATTTCACACGTCCAATCTCGCGAGAGATCTCGGCGTCGATCGTTGCTGAGTCACGATGGACGGAGGGAAAAGATAAACGCGTCTGGCGGGGCCAGAATCGTCGCTTTTTCCAACCCGGCCTCGGAGTGATCTAAACGACGAAGTTTACGCGCCCGATGCGAAATCGCACTTTCGAATCGCCTGCCATCGAGAGCCAACGTCGAAGAAGATCCGGGAAGAAGAGCGTGTGGCGGATAAAAAGAAAGGCAGGTCCCTTTCGTTCATCTTCTTTTGTCCCTCTCCCTCGCATCATCTCTTGCTCGCTCTGTCCGCGTATTCATTTTTATTAACCGACATTTCTCCCATAATAAAATCCCGGGCAATCTTCATAGAATCTTTGTGAAACACACGGTATCCAGTATCGTTTGACCGTCCCCTCGCTACTGCCTCTCTCTCTCTTTCTTTCTCTCTTTCTCTTTATGTATGTGTTGTGTACATGTATGTCTTCCCGTCGCCCCTCCAGTGCGGATATAAAACCTGATGGCCGATAACAACCACTAGCATCCCCTCCTCCGCCGTCTCCATCGCCTCGGCAGGCATCGCCACTGTATCCGACACAAAAGCTGTGAGTGGTTCCCGTTTTATTGGAACCATACACGGATACAGATAGGGGCGATATACCTCTTGCCCACCCCATCGTGTTTCGAGATCGAGAGAGAGTGTACTGTAGCTGGACGAGCGCACGAGGGAAAGAACCAGGGACTCCGGCAGTGGCAGCGACAGAGCGAGGGATGTTGATGGCCTGACAATATGCGATCTCCTTCTCGACTCAGTGAATTTCTTATACCCGATGTATACGCGATGGGAATCGTGGATTACCGGTCGAGGGGCTGAGCCGAGGAGGTTAAAGAAATTACCAGCCTCGTTTGCGCCGCGCATTGAGTGAGAGCCTTTCGACGGCTCTTCGATTCCGAAGCGATTCTATTGGCGAAGTCTTGACAGATGAGATTTAAGAAGCTTCGGAAGTTAAGGAGATTACGGCCGAGCGTGAGGATTCGTTAAAGTGTTCCGATACGAATTTCACGAGTTAGCGAGAAGGAAACATCTTCAATCTCAATACTTTGAAACTTATTTATTGAGATAAAAATGCAGGATGATTTGTTTTAGATGTTCTATGACTGATAAATAGTGGAAGAATGGCGTGATAAAAGAGAATTAAAAAATTGATATTTAAAAAAAATTAATAATATACATTCAACTGACATTTCTGCTCATCCACGAAATTGATTTTGTTATCTAAGATTTTTAGAATAAAGATTTTTAGAAAAAAACTTTATTGAATAAAGTATAAACTAAAACTTTTATGAACGTTACTTTAGGTTGTCCAGCAATTTCGATCTCATAGTACGTTGCTCATCGAGTGCGCTGTTGCTTCACTCGGAGAAAATCAGAGAAACATCTACGACTCTCGCAATCCTTGTCTACGGACTACGAGGGTAGCCCCCGTAAATGCAATTCTGTCTGAAGAAATTACAGCTCCATCTTGCCAACGGAACGACGAGAGCGAGTACTCCGGTAGCTGGCTCGTGATAGCCTTTCGTTTACTCAGGAAAGGATGAACCGGACGGTAGATTGAATTTGGGCGCGAGCGGTGTAGCTCGTACAAAGCGCGAGTGGAATGCTGTTTTCTCTCCGACAGACTAAATTGGCGGAAGTCCAGCATCACAGAGTTGTTCCGGGGCTCACGGTAACCCTTCCCACCTCCCTATACTCGTAGGTGTGGGACAGAAGATATAGAATTGCGCCAAATAACAGTTTTGATCCCGCGTCCGCGACCCCCCTCGGCCGTAAGCGTCTCCTGATAATACAGTAGGGATATCATGGAGAGCTCTTGATATTTATGCGCCATAAAAGTCCTGTACACGGGAAGGGCAACGTTCGAGTCAAGGGTGCTGACCGGACATCGGTTTCGGGGGAGGCCAAAACGGTCAGCCCTTCGTGATGCTTGGAACTATCTATCTTCCTCTCTTCTTCTCCCTTTATCGGCCTATGTCGCCGCTAACGCGTACCTCGTACTTCTCCTCTTCGTCATTTATGAGCGGTGAAGTGACCGATTTACTTACAATGGCTGTGGACAAGGCGGCCGCCGCAAAGCCCATTTGATCGAAGGAAGCGTTGAGAAGAGGGAAAGAAGAGATTTCGTTGCGACGACGAATCCTTCGGCCCTCTTATCGAGCTAACAAATCACGTCGAGTAACGTTTATCACGGATTTGCTTTTAAATATTCCATGAGCTTTTTGTATCACTTATTTAAATTTCTTCTTGACCGAATTATAGAATCTGATCGATAAATTTTATTATCTTTATAAAGCAGCACAATTTCTCGATTGGATAGATTGATTTTTATTAGAAAAAATGTAAATGGATAAAATAAGTGATAATTATTTCAGATAAAGAAAGTTTTAGATGAATATAATTAAATCGCTTGACCGTAGCAAAACGCGTCTAAATATGATAAAGATCTATTCTCAAGAGAGATGTATACACTGAATTCCCATAAATATTATCGAACCTCAAGGAAAACATTAGAAATGTCATAGTTGATTTCGTCAGACAAATCGCGACAGATAAAATATGGTCGGTATTAAGGTCGTATTATTACGACAGCCTTCAAGTGCTCCGACAACTTTTTTTTCATTAACGTACGACAACGAATTCATGGACAGTGGTGCTTAGCCTCCTTTCGAGTGGCGAGTCTTCTGCGCCACGAGAAAGTCTCGACGTAAGTGCAAATATAATCGTTTCTAATACCTTCGAGTTATAATAAAAAGACTGCTGTTTCTCGAAGGATATCAAAGCTTAGTATACAATGAAGTTCAATACGTATGAGAACGAGCTTACAAAAGATGCATTAATTAATTAAAAAATTAATTAAAAGTAATTATGCAATATAATGTAAAATAAATATAAATTTTATTTTTGTTAAACTGTTATTGTAAAAGAAATTGCAAAGATTATATTTATATTTAATATAAAAATACATTTATTTATTTATATTTATATTTAATTAAATTGAAAGAATCTCTTATCAGAAATAATTCCATCTAATTAATAAAAATTTGTACGTGTAATTTTAATATTGTTTCTCGAAAAAATGAAAATTGCATCTCATCCATACAAAATTTATATCGCTGCGAGATATCGTCGAAGATAGAAAAGCTATACATAAGTAACATAGCAACCGGTCGGATTTCCATTCAAATAAGAACGCATCTCAGATCGAAGTCCATTTAGCTCGTTTGTAATATTGCGCGAGAATAACAGGCAAGAGATACCGAATGAGTCCGTTCCCGAGGGTCCTGTCATCTCGAATTCGCGATGCGAATAGCCCAGTCGTCATTTCTCAACACGTAAAGGCGGCACTCGCGCGTCTCGCATGCATACGCAAGCAGGCGAGACTTTCGGGCTACGAAATAAGGCGAAAGAGCGCTGAGCATCGGCGTGCATGTTTGCGAGGATGTTTTAGTCTCTGTGCCTCAGTCTCGCGAATATTTGTCGTCGTAGATCCGCCGTCGCTGCCGTCTGGCTGCATCCGCGGAGCCCCATTTCCTGCGGGACTTCACCGACGGCAGCCGCGGCCAATCTCGATAAAACGCAAGAGCAAAGAGTTAGAGGAGACTCGTCGAACGAGAGGAAAGAAGAGGAGAAAAAGGGAAGACTCCGACATCGTTTTAAAATACGTTTGCTTTTACCTCGTATGCGCGGATATTTACAGATACTTCAAAGATATCGTACGCGCTACCGAAGGTTCTACCCAGGATTGGATAAGAAGAATTGATAACAAACAAAGTCGGACGCGCAGAGGAGCGATCTCCTATCTCCCTGTGCAGAACTTCTTTCGTATCGCCGCGTTTCGTCTTTCCGGACGCAAGGAGTTTCGCCGTTAGTGCGGGACGAGGAAAAAGAGAAAATATGGACGATCGAGGATCGCAACGGATGGTGGGGTGACGAGGGCGAAAGGTAAAGATTTAAATGGCCTCTCGCAAAAAGCATTTAGCTATTCGCCGTGGCCAAACGACCATGGCGAAATGGCAAGAGAGAGAACATATTTTAAACAGATTTCCCTCTTCCGTGTGCGATGTATTTATGTGGCGCACAAAACCAGCGCGGTTCGGCCCGGCTGCTGTATGTATACCACCTCGATGCTCTTGGAGAGGATTCGCTTCTTCTTTTTGGGGGGAGTCTCGAATTTTAAAAGGTTTAAAGCGATTTCCCAGGAGGGTGGAGCGTCGGATTGTCGGCCCTCGAACACTGATCGACCGATGACTCTTTCGTTCTTTCTTACCCCCGTCCCTTTTCTCCTCTTCTCGCTTCTTTTTCCCACTTCGGTTGTGACTTATTGCGAATTTTTAAAAGAACAATGTTGTCGAAAAAGTTGTCCCTTTCGGTGTGAAAAATTTCGGGCAACATGAAAAATGATGCGGACAGCACATTCGCAATACGTCTCGTCTCGTTTCGTTTCGTCGTGACACGTGCTGCTAGAATCGCGTCGTTTGTCGTGTGTGATAATAACTTTTACGACGCGCACTGGTTGTCGGGAGACCGCTGGCGATATTACGGGCCGCGTCGTGAGGAAACTCCGCCACGACGAGCGAGAATTAGGGAGAGGACCTTTCATAAAATTCCTCGCGTGATCTGCTTCAAGAGAAAAAGATATATAGCATCCGGCATTCAATACTTCAAGATATTTGACAGTTTTTATGAGTGTTGTGCCGTTATCCTTTCAGCATGTTTGTATATCAGGAATTCTGTTGCAAATCTTATCGCGTGTATAAGAAATCATAATGTTGTATAAATTGTAAAGAAATTATGGCGTTTATTTGAAAAAAATATATTGTGTGATATAATAATAAATAAACATGAAAAAAATAACATTAAATTTAATATTAATTTTCTCCCACTTTTCTTTGTAATAAAACAAGTTGCAAAATTAGTTTTAGATTTATTTATATTTTTGATAATACTCATATAATAACACGCTATATATACTCAAATAATGCACGAGAATGATTTTGTCGCGCGTTGAAAGTACAGATCCGTCCCCTTAACCTGTCCCTTCAAAATCAAGAAAGAAGGGACGCGCGCTTTTTCTAATGGAATTAATATGCTCCTTATAACCCGCCCGGAGCGTAAGATTTACCTTTCATCCCCGAGAATATGTGATCAGGGTATTAGTGCCTCTGTATTATTAAGAGATGAAAACTGAAAGTGGGATGGCGCAATGGGGGGCGGCGGAAGATGACATGGAGGTGGGTTTGAAAGTCCTCTTGGCAATGGAGACGTTTTCCCGATTTCAATGCGCGGCTGATTTAAAATTCATCAGCTTCTTTAAGGGCTTATTTTTCTGCTCCCGCTCGAGGGTATTTATTTTTTTTCTTTTTTGTGAGATGAAGATGAGGAGCAAAGACGTAATCCTGTATTCCCGGTGCCTAACGGCCGTGGAACTGTCTCCTCTTGTCATAGGTAGGTAGATAGTAGCTTTAATTTCACGTGAATGCGCCAAGCTTACCTCTCGTACAAGAATAAGATTCTTAGATATGCCAGTTTCCGGTAAAGTTTCTCCCGCGTGCCGAATGAACTTATGGATTTTTCGTGTAAATCAAACTGTTTATCAACGAATTTATCTTAATTCGGCGGCGATAACGATTGCTGGGACGTTTGAAATTCGCAGGGATGTTTGAAATTTGTCCTGAAAAGCGCGATGGCAATTTTTTCAAGGCAAGACTTTACAGATTGCATTAAGTGATATCCGAGCGAAATTAGAATACGCTACATTTGACTTTGAATTTATAATATCAGCATGCTGGCTGGCAACGCGCTACTGGCACCCTGGGACCTATATCGTACGAAGCGTCCCGCTAATGCGCACCCTCACCCTAGTTTGGATTCAAACCAATAACACGGACACAAAGAGATTAGGGACGATATTTTTAAAGCACTCCCTTGTTTCATGCCTCTGTTACTCTAAATCATCCAATTTTCAATTATATAAATTATAATGTTTCTCCTCGTCTGTTCAATGTTGTAAATTGTTTTAATTAGTATCTCAACGACAATTAGACAAAATCTTTTACGTAAAACGATTTAGTAATTTGTATGTAAGATGATAGATGAGATATAGCAAATTTTTGGCTGTATTAATTTTTAAAATAACACTATCCATATTAATAATTAATTAATAATTAATTAATAATTAGTTCATTTTTAAATAACTATTCATCCATAATATAAGTTTAAAATAAGTCTTAAATTTTTTATTAATCAATGCTATCGATTATTAGAATATTTTATTATGCTTTGAATTATTCTGTGCAGCTGGCTCGTTCACATAATCATAGAGTTGGTCAATGGGAACTGACGAGCCCATCCAAATTGCATACCCGAGCTCGAAACAGTCGGTCATCCCTCCGCGAAAATGGCGCGGTCGATGTTATTTCAAAATATTAGCGCGGTTCGGCAAAGCTTCAACAGTACAGCGTTCGCTCTATTACCGTGATTAGCATACGCTGACAGGCGGCTATCACCCCCGTAGAATCGAGGAAGAGAGGAGGGTGACGGACGGTACGAGGTGAAATCAGTCGCCCATCCCATCGCGCAAACGGCCTATGGAGGTGCACGACGGGCCCGTCGAAATACCAACACTAACCCGATTCGATGGTGGGACGGGACGCCGTGGATGGTATGTAACATATTGCAACAAGCTATGCTAAACATTATGCCGGTGACGGCGACTGATGCTGGCTAACCAGCCAGCATGGTGATATACGAGAGCGTATCCGTGTATGTTATTCGCGCTACGACGTTCTCTCGTCACATCGAGGATGGCAATTTCGCACCTCGAATGATACTTGCACTTCGTACCTCATAACTTTATGCTACCCCCCGCGAATAATGAAATCTATTAATACGTAATAGACAATTTACTTAGATTAATACATTCTAGAATTTTCATCTATAGCTCATGAAAGATCTTGTTAATAAATTATTTTTATAAAAAATAAAAAGAATGAAAAGGTTCTAACGATTGGCGTACAAAGTAAAACGATTTGTAGTACCGCAGGAGAGGTATCACTCGAGATAAATTTTTTCACGTCGCGTTTGTCAAGGCAGTTTTAAATTTTTTACGGTAGTGAAAAATCAGTAAGTTTTATTAATATATATGTATGTAATTTAATTTTTAAAATATATAATTGTTATAAAAATTTGTTACTTTTATTATTAATATTAGATATCAAGCAATTTTTCGAAATAGCATCAATTAGACTAAAATTGAGAAATTTTTTCCATTAATTGATGTAGCACTTGTGGATGCGCAACATGATGTGAGTTTTTTAATCTCCATATATCAGGATATTGCTGCTATGATAAAGCGCTCCCGTTTAATCAGCTGGCCGATGCCGGTGCGTTATTTAGCGCAGCGTGATTACGAACTTGGCAGTTAGGGGTGGCGGGGTATGACGCGCGAGATTTCGCTGGTTACAGTGATTGTATGCAGTCTATATGAGGGACACGGCTCAGGGAGATACTTGTAGTATAATCCGATTGGATACTGGAAGGGACGAACGGATGCGCTGTGCTCGCTGGATAGCGCGTAACATATTGCGACAAGCTATGCCAAACATTATGCCGGCGACGTCGACTGATGCCGGCAGACCTGTTCTCGTGGTTCTGTAATATTCACCGTCGCGTCTCGTGCGTCTCTATATACGTTGCATGGCTCGTTTATGAGAGCACTCGCGCAATTCTCTCCCTTTCCTTCCCACCCCTCTTTCTCTCTCTCTTACGCGCGCTCGCGAGAATAATTATCACACGCGCCCGGCCGTGTCATCTCGTTTCGCACGTTGACGAGCCATTGTTAAAGAGGGCCGCGACACGCGATCCTTACGACGACCGGATGACAGCCGGCTAATAACCGACATTAATCGAGACGCCTAGAACGCGCCGACGAAGGTGTCTACGACCAGGGGACTACCATAGTCGACGTCTTGGGCATAACATCGAGACGTGTGAAAATGCGATTGCAGACTACAATACAAATTAATTTACTCTTACTATGTATTTTTTAAAATAACACATAACTTGGAAAAAAAAATTTAAAAAGAAGATTTGAAATATTTTTCAAATCTTTTTTTAAAGAAATATCAATATAAACTATTTCAGTTTAAAGTTTAAACTTGTATGAAATTATTCAGTTTTGATATGAATTCTATGTATATGCCATCGTGTGTCATTAAATATAACTTATATTATTTATTACGAGTATTTCATAAATACTTAAAATGAAATAAAGTTAGCAAGAAAGTATCCGTAGTGATGTAGTATTTCAAGTACAATATTTACAATAAATAGCGAATGCTATTAATTTCGCGAATTGCAATTCAAATCCATATTAGGTAAATGTTGATCAAAGTTAACTGTACAAGATGAAACTAATATCATTCGCTACGAATATAGTGAATATTACATTTGAAATATTGCATGGATATTTGCGCTTGCTCAATTCGTATTGGTCTGTATATTCTTATCCAGAAAAATATTTCATTATTTACTAAAGAAATCGTTCGCAGTACTACGCCGGCACAGTAATGCGAGATATTTTGCACGCGTTGACTTCAGATTTCTTAGAGATCACCGTTACTTTTACGTTTTTGATCTCGTGAATACGACAGGCATAGACGTCTTCGCTTGAACACAACGAGGATACGCTGGTAATCGCGGCGCGGTGCTTGCGCGCGTATGAATTTGCATTCACGCGATCGCCCAGCAGCGCGCGACTACGCGGATTTGCATTCGAGACGAGGCCGGCTCAGAGGATCTGTCGGAAAATGGCCCGTGCGCCGAGTCGTCTAAGTACAAGGATGGCGGCAAACGATGTTACGGGGTTGACGGACTCATTACGCGGTGGTTTGCATATAGAACAGAGACTGGCAGAGTGGGATGGGCTCTCTCGCAGTCTCTCTATATACAGTCAAATACTCTGGCGTTCGAATGAACGGATGTACAGGAGAAGAGAGAGAGAGAGAGAAGGGGGAGGGAGAGAGAATGAAAAGGGGAGAGCACGAGAGAGTGGACGAACGGACACTGACTGACTACTACATGAGTAATATGGATTTGAAGGGCGGCTGGCACAATGGTGCCACTAATGCACAACCACCCCCGTACTGCCGTGTTGCAAACCCCTCCAGGCAAACTGCATACACGGACCATTCAATATTGGCCGTGACTCTAGCCACTGGCTTATCTACGTTTAATGGCACGACATTGGAGCGTGCCAAAGAACTATGTCGAATCATGGTCTCGTCGTGTCATCAAGGATGATGAGGTTTCCATCATGTCGTGACACACCTGATCGATACGGACTAGTGCGTTTGATGGACAATACAAATATATTACTCTCATTCGATAGACAGTGCAAATATATCGTTGCAATATAAAATGAAATCTAGAGTGTCTTGCAACGTAAAATTTCAACAGCGTCAGTTAGAAAGTTAGAAAGTTCCGTTTCATTTTAAGCATAAATTAAAAACTTATAAATTACTGATATTCTTAATAATATTACGTTCTATTTCTACGTATTTTATGATAATGATAGTATGAAATATTAGAGGACTGTGACGAATTCTTATCTTAAGGTTGGGAAATTGTATTTTTTTCTATTGTCAAAAATAAACGTGGATGAGAGAGTCTATTAAAGTCACAGCGTTGCGACATCGTCAAATCCTCAACACGCTATCTTTATCAAAATCATACTACTATCAATTCACCGACGCCAATCTGTATGATAGCGTCAAAATTTGTCTATGCACCTCGACACGCACGATGAACTAACACTGCGTCGGATATGACGTTTGTACGTGTCGATCACATCGTACATACCGCAACACTTCGGTCTGATATCCGTGGCAAACATGGACCGGCTCCGGTATCAGCATGGCCCATTGCTCGCGAATCCGGCCAATTTCCTGCATCCTGATCTGATTGTCACTTTACGACGCGTGTATCAGTGATCGTCCAAAGCCCGGCATTCCGACCAGAACGCGTCTATCCACCGAAACCCAGCGTGGTCGCGCAACCAAATCGCTGCGCGTACGGTCCATATCCATCGACCATACCCTAGGCACTAGCTGATAACATACGATATCGCGTTCTCTGGATTCAGCGTAATCTGACTGATTGGCAGCGTAACCGGAAGGATCCTGCTGATTATTGTCCGGCGGGGTTAGGTTTATGCGACTGCCATTTCAATTCCATACGTGTTTCCAAAAGTTTAACGCAATGCATTCTGACGCGGATGCACAAATGACTTTATGTGAAATAGCTTGTCTCGCGTAAAATAGTTTAATTATATAAGTATTACGAGAATATGGAAGTTATACATGAAAAGAAACGATGAAGCGCGATATAGAAGTTATAATGCTAAGTTATAAAAAAATGATAAAAATATATACTTCTTGTGTACGGTTTCGAAATCGAATAATATAATGTGAAATCTAGCCGCATGCTCAAGAATAAACTGCTGGTTATACGACCATTTGACGTAATATCGCTGACGGCGGTGCCTGTTTGCGCGAACAGAAGCGAGAGGCTTTAGAGCCAAGTCACGAAGTCGTCGATACTATCGGTCATACACACGAGAACACGTACGGGATCATTAAATTTTAAATGGAGGATCTCTCTCGTTCACATTAAAAAGATAAATCCCTCTAAATAGACCAAGCAATATACTGAATTTTTCTCTTCAGCATCATTGGTCGTGAAAAATCAGATTATAAAAGTTTCATGAATGCTCTAATAAGAAAAATTAAATACATTAAACCAAAAATTTTACAGCGAAAAATTTTTACTCAAGTACATTTCACTCGCAAGATATTCGAGAAATAGCGGAATTGCAACGTAAAGTATTTTTCAATTTATATACGAGCGAAATAAAAAAACGTCAATTTGATTAAAATATTTGCATATCAAATGCATATAAGTGCGTGGAACAAATAAATATTTAAAAAATGCTCAAAAAGCAATTTTCTAAAATATACAATATAGAGATATGAAATATGTTGAAACGCACAAGAGATTTTGAGAATTGCTAATCGTGCGAGAATTGATGAATTTTTATATTAATTTATTCTATTTATAATAATAAAAAAAATCTTGAAATCTTGTCGCTCGATACTTCGTCACGTAGGGACGACCGTGAGACCTTTTCTAAAATTCCGGAAGATCAAAATCCTCCTAGCTGTACACAGATATACTTCCGGCCATCTCACGAAACAGAGGCACGAAGATGGGAGAGCTTCGGCGCGCGGCGACGATGTTGCGGGGCGTTTATGAAATACGTGTTTCGCCTGGCTATTTGCAGTTTGCACCAGGCACGACGGCAGGATGGGGCGGCCATTGTATGGGAAACGGATAGAGTGGCGGCATTTGCTATTCCCGTAGCGCGCGGACTACGTTCCATTGTCACATTGTGCCTGCTAATACGCTAAAAGCCTATCTATGTTGAGATCTGCGCGCGGAATATTGCCGCGCCCGGGATCCAAGTCGGCGTAACGAGGTTATGCCGAAAGAGACAATCGCGAGTTAATGACTGCGTAATTGAACGGTGGTCGATGGATGGGTCGGGGAAGATAGGCGATTGGTCTTGACCGAGGACCTCTATTTAGCAGGAAGTCGGAACAACCGATTCGGTGGCATTGCCGGAATAGATAGATTTTGCGAAACTGCACTTCAACCGCTTTCGTAAGTGGATTTTGAAATCGGTGGGATTTTAATAATTTCAGAGTCACGCGACAGCTCTAATAGTTTGTGTTATTCTAGGTGAAGAAATGGATAAATAAAATAAGCAATCTGCGCCGTGTAATCTGTTGTGTACCTCGATATACAGTCGCCATTAATGTCAACGCCAGCGAGAACAAGAACGAATAATACCGCGAGAAGATTTTATGTCTATGGCGATACTTCATCGCGTGTCACGCGGAGTCGGTGCGCCGTGTTTTGCGTCATTGCGAAATTGAATCGAACGTAAAAAATACCGTCACTTGCTAACTTTACGTCACTCCTGCCTTCCCTGAATTCGCATGCCCATGGTACACGTCGGATAATACCGCGGTCAATTTCCTCGGATAAGACGCGGCCGTATAATGGCCGTTCTTTCTCGTAATAGCGAGAAACGATCTCGCGGGTTTGCTAACGTTTTTGCTCGTTTTGATATTGTACTCGTCGCGCCGGCGAGAGGAAACAAACACTCGTTGCGCGACTGAAAGGCGGCGC
Organism: Cephalotes varians; assembly: GCA_037157785.1. Classification (NCBI taxonomy): domain Eukaryota; kingdom Metazoa; phylum Arthropoda; class Insecta; order Hymenoptera; family Formicidae; genus Cephalotes; species Cephalotes varians. The sequence goes on from JANQDE010000073.1 coordinate 645,070, forward strand.
AACCCTCGATTTCACGAGATCGCGTGCACCGCCGGAACCGCAACCTGCCCCAAATTCTTCCTTCCCGTAAGAAACGACAGCGATCGACGTGATCGGCATCTATTATCACGGAAGAATTCGACACGTACGATACACGACGTGTAGTCACGGAACGGTATTTTTCTGCGGCAGTTAAAAGAAGCAGAACCAAAGAAGAGAAGAGAAAGAGAAAGAGCAAATCACTCGGCCTTTTGCGTTGTCTCTTCACGGACGGACGAGCGGCTGACGAGTGCGTGCAAATTTTTTTAACGACGCCCTCGGAAAAGTAACGCGGTCGAGTAGCGAGTACGATTATGAAAATTTTCTTTAATAAATATCTCGCTTGCGTGCATTCGCGCTCATTCAGCTCCGTTGCACGCGTTCCTTGCCGCAAAAAAATAATTACGTCGTCGCGTTTGAAATGAAAAGAACTTTTTAAATTACTTCCGCATTAAATAAAATTATCCTGAGAAAAATTTCACGGCTTTTAATCGTTCATGAACGGCCACACCGTCGCTGGCGTTGGCGCAAGATTCGTGTTTTTGTAAATATTTCGTAATTATCGTATCGTATGCGCATTTAATGTTCGCATCAATGCTAACGATATTATTTTGCACATAAACTGACATATTGGCAGCTGCAGGATTAATAACGTTGACTTAATGGACATTTTTTTTCAAGATTATCCAAGAAATCAAGGAAACTGTTGTTATCAATAAACAACATCTTCTAATAGTTGATAGTGAAAGGTACTCAAACTTAAAAGCAACATTTCTCTTGGGAAAAGCTCCTCCTCTTTTCGCGATCTATCATCCCCTCGCGAATTAATGCCAACGTTCAGCGTACATCACGCGAATGCGTATTTATACACATCGACGAGGATAGAGACGCGGAAAAAAAAGGAGTCGTAACGGCTCATCGGGGGCTTTTTAGGAGTCTCCGGAATATCTCGTGGAATATCACTGCGGGTTTATCATGAACAATACGAGATAAAGCCGGTCGAACTGCTCGCAATAAATTCGTACGGAGCTTCCAGATATTTCATAAGGGTGGAATCCATCAATAACGGCCGCTCAGACGAGTGTACGTGTGCACGCGTGTGCGACCGTCGACAGCCCAAGGAACGTCGGGGGTGTGTATGCCGGTGGGGTGGTCGCTATAACACGAACGAGAACGCTCGTGTGTCTCGCGGCAATAAATAATGCGATAAAACACGAGTTTGTCAGGCTATCACGAGCAACGAAGGGCGGCAGAATTTCGCCGGGGAAATATTCGCTCAGCCCCGACATCGACTTCCGTCTTTGAAGTTGCGCCTTACGTGGGACCAAGGGGGATAATTTCACGGTTCCTCGTCAATCAACCGAGACCGCTTCGTCTCGGACCGCGGAAATTCTATTATGCACGCGAGAATGCCGTAAATTATTTACCTAAAGTAAACAATGCACTCCTGAAAATCAGATTAAGCCAACGATAAGCTTGTCAGACGCACACTGGAAAGCTTCTGTTTCCTTACCTTTTGCCTCGTCTGTCGGTAAATTTAGTTTTTCACTAGAAACTCGCCACTCACTGCGAGCGACTTCGGCTGCATGCCGAAACTAAATTTCGATCGTAAACGAATTTTCTTAGCTTTTGCCTATCTCGAATCTTCATCAAAGAGGTCAATCTCGAGACAACCAAATAAAATTAAATACTGACCAGATACTTTTTTCTGTAAAATATATGTAAATGTCAATATCGAAAAATATCTGCAATTATAGAATTCTGTATCATTAAAGAAAAGATCTGATCACTGGAGAAATTATTTACTTCTTAAAGTAGATAAATTTTTTCAATTTTTACGGATTCCACAATTATTCAAGTGTATTATACAGTGCATCATATAATCTTCTTTTTCTTCCTATTTCTTGCACAATAAAAAGTATCTCGAGTATGACAAATAAGTGCAATGCTCTCGAGTCCATCGCCAATTATCGCGTCGCTCAATCGATAAATTTGCACTTACATCAGATTTTCGAAACTGCGCTTAAGTGCCAAGAACTTTTGGAAGAACTTTCAGAACAGCGTGGAAAGGTTTCTCTTGTTTCACAAGAGTGATCGATAAGTTATCGTCCACCTATAACACTCGCTCGGCTTTCAACCCCCTTTCCAGGCGAGTCCCGCGACTTCTGTTCCGGTAAGGGGTGCCGCGCGTCGAGAAAGTATATTCATAAAACTGCTGGAGCAAAACCGCTTTATATCTCGAAGTTCTCCTCTCTTGATCTCCACCCCCTCCGGTCGAGGTTGCCTTCGCTCTTCGTTCGAGGGGCCGCAGGTCGAATTTATTAGCACTAAGCCGGGAGAAACGGCCGGTGCCAATCACGAATTACGTCCAATAACCAGAATTGTAACCCCGATGGGTTTGCCTAAACCGGGCGATTCTGCGGGATGGCGATCGTTACTCTCGCGGTAGCGAGAGAGCGCGTTATCTTGCTCGATATAAACGTTAATAACGGGCGAGCGTGCGCATTCGGCTTTGACAATACCGAGAATTATTATGCGGACCGATGACGACCGGCGAAGGGTAGTAGTAGCTCACTTGGGTATGCAATGTCATTTGCTCGTGGCACGCGTTACGACTCGCCGTTACGTTTATGTCGGGACATAAAAATGCGTGTCCGGATGCCCGATCGACTGCCGTATGTTTCGACGATCGACTCGAGTCTTTTCCAAGTCGACGACAGCTTCCGTTCCTTACATCTCTCCGTAGAAAGACATTTTAACGGCAATTGAGTGAAATATGTTTGCGCATACGGAACAAAGTAGCGCTCTTGTAGACAGAAACAATAATTCTGCAGTGCGAACGCATCTAGTTCATTGAATTATGCAATTTTTATTCGCGTGCATATCGATATCGGAGGAGTCAAATAACAGGAAGCGTATTTGCATAATTTCAAACTTATGAATTAATAATATCTTATATCGATTATTGCAGTATAATTACAATTATGACAGCTAGCTTTACGAATCTTGGCGCTAGTGAGATCAAAGATACACGATACACGATGCAATCAGAAAACCAGTTCTATATACAATCGTTTATTATTAATGCATCATAGAGCAAATTCAATACAAATAATTATATGTTTTTTTAAAGTAATTGTACATCGCTTATCGGGTACAATCGTGTCTTTTTAATGTCTATCAAACGCATTTGTTATTGCTATTTTCAAATAGCTACATGTAAAACGACGATGACTAAAGCGCGAATAGAAGCAATATCCTCCCATAACACAAACGTATTTACGTGAGTAACCGTTATTAATTAAAACACCAAAGATAAACGCGTTTCCCGATTCGATACGCGACTCAATTCTCTTCAGGGGAGAAAACTTTTACGATTTTTAGCTTTCGCCGATTTAACGGCACCTTTAACGACCGTGACTTTTGCCAACATACTGGAAGCTACCGGGGGCCGCTGCGTCGCGATGGTGGACCCCCGCGTATTATCGAGTTACATCTAATCATCATAACCTCTTGTCCGACCAGCCAGCCAGCCAGCCAACGAGCTGGGATTGTAAAAGTTTAATATCCACCGGTTTACGATTCCGTGACACACATGACCGCGCATGGCGTGTGTGCGCACGAGCGGATCGTACGTTCCACCACACGCGTAACACAAATCTACGGCGAAACAAGGGCTGTCGTCTTAAAACTGTATACCGATTCCATATTTTTATTATTGTGTAACATCACTATATTATTTCATATAATATTATGTCATAAATATTGCAATAATAAAATAAAAATTAGCATTTTTATTGCAATTAAATGTACCAAAAATTTAATGATTCTAAAATAGAGTCGCAGAATTTAGAGAGATTTTCTACAACAATTACCGTATTTGAGTTTTTAGTGTTTAGAATCGGATTCTGTGGCTTGTATTCTGCGGGCAGAATGCATATAGGCCGATACACGCGTACATATCGCCGACCGACGCAATGCCCCAACGTGATACCCGCGGATGAAACACCGCGAAATCATAGAGCATGGAACATAACCGGTTGCGAGAGCGAGGAGGAGAGAATACGAACGGGCAGGGGATGAGATGGAACGCGAGGGATAAACATGGAGAGTTCGGTTAGTTTGGATTTAGTTTCGAGTTTACGTTGCCCGGGCTTCCTGAGTTAACCAACCACGTAAACGCGGCTGTTCCGGCTACCGATGGGTTATATTCTATTACGCGATAAATATTAAACTGAGGTATATACGTGCATACGATTCGCGAGGGTGAATGGCGGCAGCGTATCATTCTCCGCATTACGGCGGATTTAATTACGGTACATTGCGCCACAATGCGGTCGCGAATTCGGTTCGTGAGTGAGATGTCATCTGTTCAATGTCGGATTAATTTTTTCCATTTATCTCATGAAAAAAAAAAATGAAAAATTTCGTATAATTTTACGATAAGATAAAAAGTTTCTAGAATGGACAGGACTTTGTTGTAATAAAAAATAATTAATATATTAAAACAAAGTTGTGAAATTGTTGAAATTTTTCAGTTTTATGCAATATATCTAAATGTAAAATAAATTATAAATAATGATTATATGAGATATTAAATTGCAAAATGATTTCGAGCAGAATAGAGTTAAGTATTTTCACTCACATCGTTGTGTCATACGTGATTATTTGCGGAGTTTCGCAATTCGAGGAAAAATTGAACATATCTATTTCAATGGCGTTACAATCTTACGAATTCGCTCGAAACGCACTCATTAAAGCACTACACACAAGCGTTTTTGAAATTTCGCTTACGACGGTTTCTGCTGCAAAATAAACAGAAGATGGCACATAATTACGCCGTTGCCGCGGCTCGTTTTCGCTGATGCGACATTATTTGAAAGGTTCTCCAGTCCCGAGAACACTTCATCCCCTGGCAGGATAGAAGAAGGAGAAGACGAAGGGCGAAGAACCCCACAAGGACTCCTGCGCCTGTATCTACTCTCATCAAAGAAGATCCATTTCTTTTCTTTCCTTTTTTTTGACCGGGCTTGTCGCGTTTGTATCGGATGTGTCGGGTTTCCAAGCAACTGGGCGCCTCTTCTACACGTAATAAAGAGGGCAAACAAGAAGGAACGTGACCTCGTGTGGGCAAAGCCCGAAAGGGAAAGGTGTAAGATTACGCCCTTATCAACAGTATCCTACACGCTCACTGCCGGCGACTTTGGGTTATTTGTTCCGTGTCGTGTCTTCGATTGTTCTATGGTACCGCCCCCCATTTGACCTAATTTCCCCTCAATTTGGCCCTAAATAAATGAACAGGCAAACATAAATGAATCAAGACATTTATTTGGTCACGAAAAAGAATTTCGTGTCATTAGTCCACTAGTCCGACATGTATACGCCCTTTGCCCTTTATTCGTTTTTATTCGTCACGATATGCTCGAGCCCTGAAATGGAAACATTATCTCACGTCATGTGTTTTCTATATCTAAATTGTATATTTAATACACATATGTGGCTTACACGACATTTGATATCTACAAGACTTATTTGTTATCGTGCGCATTTATTAGTTTTTATGATGCGTGACTATTTTAATGTTAATGCAAATACGCCGTTGCGCTTTAAAGCATGACGACAGCTACTTTTACTTTACGTTTCCTCCTGGTTCTTTTCGAACTCACGCTAGAAGTGCGCTCTTCGCCGATGAAAAACTATAGAAGAAGATTCTTTCAGTAAAGTGATACGACTTGCTTTGCATCCGAATGCTCGCGCCAGCTCGAAAGAACAGCCGGAACATCAAAAGGAGAAGAAGCGTGCGAGAGAAGACTGGGAAGAGTAGAGAAGCGCGGCGAAAGAACAGAATGATAGAAGAAGAAAGAAAAATGGATACCTCGTTGATTTGCGCCCATGGCATGGGATCGTCATTAGACGTTCCAGCTATTTGCATGGGAAGGAAACGTGGTTTGAGTTTCCGCGGACTCGGTTTAGCATATTCCACGCGTTTCTCCGTGCATTGAGAGAAAACGATGGTGTCGTAAAACTATGGTTCCGCGTCGATCGTGAAAGATCAGCGCGAACGGATGATCTCTTACGCACCATCGCTCCTGACTGACGTCGAGACATGTGTGACAAGAATGTATGTGCGGAATTCAACCATCGAGGATATATGCGAAAAATTCCATTTCTAGTAGCTACCGTCGCGATTTCGAAGGTGAACTTCGTCGGATTCATTCTTTGATTACCATGAGAAGATCGTCGATCTCTCGAAGACCTCACTCGAGACTGTTTGCGAATCAAAATATGTCTGAAACTCGACAAATATCGCGTTACCAATTCTATGACGCTTTTTCCATCCCCTTAGCTCGCCGCCTCTTCGAAAGAAGCGCGCGCGTTTTAGGTCGCGAGGTATTGACCTACTAAAGCGACAACCCTCGTTGCCTCCTCGTATCATCCCTTCGTTCATTATTTACACCCTCGTACTGAGGCAAGGCGAGTATGTGAAGGAAGTGGGAACGTGCGTTACACTTAATTCTCCTTGTCTTTTCAACCCTTTTTCAACTCCGAACAAGTGGGCCACTAGGCTTCTGAAGATACTGACGAGGAAGCGTGAAGTAGCTGCCTTTGATGAATTTTAGAAAATACGTGCATTCATAAACGAGCAATATGAGGATTTAACGATTTGCAACTCCTTTTAAATGATATAACAATCTTATAAGATCAAAATTATAACGTACATAAAATATTAATATTTCTTAAAATTTTCTAAACTTGATTTAAGAGATTCTTTAAATTTTTGATCATGTATAATTCAAAAACAATTATTGGTACTGACATTTTTGTTAGAAAAAAATCTGTCGATTTATCAACGAATCTATGGTACGAAAGAAATATAGGAGCGGTAAAATCTGTGTACACATTTCTACCACTGTTGCGGCTTAATAGGGAAAGCAGTTGGGGAAAAAGAGAAATCCACTCCAATATGTAGCCAGATACGTGCTCCACGGAGAATTCGATTTATCGCGTATCGACCTTTCGCTCCCAACTAGGTACCTGCGGGTGATATACGTTGCAACGAAGTGGATTTCTCGCAAAAACGCGAGGCAAAGCGTTGTCGTAGTCGAACACACCACCCATCGCGAAATTTGCGCGGGAAGCATGTTTTTTCCTTTTCTTTTTTTTCCCGGGGCCAGAAAAAGGGGGTAGCGAAGAGGTACCCGCCACCCGCGGCGAAGTGACTCCGCGGTGTGCTCCGTAGTTGGACTAATTTAAATATCAGTTCGGCAAGGGCGGCTTGTAAATCTATCAGCCGTGTACAAATTTATGGGTGAGGCGCGTATGGATGTTTTATTTAGTAGCTCTCGCATCGCGCACTCGGTTTGGGTTAGGCATCCGTGTATATAAGGTGCTTCATGAATAAAATATCACTGCTAATGCCCGGAGGCTGGGCGACGCGTTTTTCTCCCCGAAGATGCGTCGCGGGCGCGCCGGCACGAATAAAAAAATGAACGATCGCGCTGCCGTTGCGTTGCTGGCGTATTGCATTTGGGAAAACGCTCGTAAATAATCGGGCGAGAAAATATCCGTTCTTTATCCTTTTTTCGCACGCACATTATCGTTGCTATCGATTTTCGTATTTCCCCTTTCGCTACTTGGCTCAATCTGATGTCGTTTGTATCGCAATTGTAAAAATCCAAACGTAAAATCTCTTCATCTACTTTATACTATATTTATCTGTAAGCATTGATTTAGAATATGTATGTATGAAATTATTTACCCTTAAATAAATCAATTTATGCACAAAAACGATTTTATCATAATTTTCAACTAAAATACTTAAAGTTATTCAATATATTATAAATATAACGAATACTTTCCCGTTTTCTCAAAGGTAACAAAATTCGCATGAGAAGCAGCGCGTACATTCTTAATTAATGCAGGGCCATAAAATTACTTCGAAACTCTCTGCAAACGCATTGGATTGCTTTTAACGAGTTTCCACGTTTCCGCCAGAGATCTGCATTTTATTATTTCTGTCGTGGCAGTTAAGTAATGGTGGTCCTTTGCGATTTGGGAGGCATCCTTCGACAGGAAGTCGTGCGAACGGCGAACGGATACGGGTGCTATTTGCATTCGCGGTTGTAAAGAAGGCGAAAGGCGATCAGCCTTCTCTTTCTATCTCCGCCATCTCAATAATAAAGACAGCCCGCAGGATAAATCGACCCTTCTGCGCCCATCTTCCCCTCAAACAACGCCGTGAAGCAACGAGCTTATGCTGCGAATAAAGCCCGAGAAAAGGTATGATCGGGCGAGAAAGGACCGGCGTATGCGAACTTTTATTTCGCGGCTTCGGAAATTTTCCGTCGTTTCCCGAGCTGGCGTTATCTTTACAGTCGACCATCCGGAGTAGCGTGACTCTCTTAGCGGGCTAATTTCCTCTTCACATTCGATTTTCACGGGCGGCACTTAACGCCCTACGACTCGACGGCTGCAATAAGTTGTTGCGGCCGCATTTATGGCTGCGTCCTTTCCACCGCACGTACATTTTTTTACCATCGCGCGTATAATATTTATCACGCATTATCACTTACTGCCGGCTTTAACGTGATGCCAGGGGATGAATGACGTGAAGAAGGACGATAAAGAAATCGAAGAAATCGTCGAATATGAGTCGTTTCGATATTCTATCGAGTATTATGTGAGCATGAATTTATTAAAATTTAATATATAAATATACAACATACATATTTGTTATATATTTATCAAAGATATATGAAAATCATGCCGCGATCTCTCGGTTTTATTCTTTATAGCAGCTTTCCATACTTTCCGTATCAAACTTTTCTCACCTCGTTTGGAACGTTTAGCAAGATCAAAAATAGCGATGGCCGGCGGATTTACGGCGTCGATTGCGCAATTTATCTCGACCGCGCGCGAAGGAACGCCGCGCATAACCGAGCGTGCCCGTTAAGTGCTCGAAAGTGCACGCGTGCACCCATTGTGCACACTTTACATAACAGTAAACTTTGTATGCTAACTGCGATGCATACGAGACTAGTTACCACACCTAAGTTTGAGCAATGTCAGAAACGCAACGAGGCGCGACTAACGACCCTAGAAGCTAGGAAGCTGGCGCCGCTATAGAGATAAAATTTAAGAAAACATAAAAATTAAAAAACAGACGTCAAAGCGTGCAATATTAAACAAATCTTTTTGGTCTCTCATAAAATCTCGAGAGACGAATTTAAGAAGTCTTAGCTTACATCTGGTCGTAGGAAAAACTCAAAGACACCGACTTCCGTTTTATCATGCTCCTGCGTTTTATATCGGTTGCTCTTTTTTCATCCTCGTAGATACCCCCTTTACGATCCTTTCTCTCTCTCTCTCTCTCTTTCTTTCTTCCGTCTAAAACGACGAGCGAACAGCTGGCTGTGACTGACAGGGGCGTCGTATCGCCACGGTGGGAAATAAATATCGTAAAAATATGCCAAATAAATGCAAACAATTCGGACCAGTCAGAAGGGTTTGCTCTTGTTCTCGTCGGGGTCGTAAGAACGCTATGAAGCATCGCCTTACCCCACAGTTATTATTTTCTGTTTTATTGGTTTCTGCGTGCGCCACGCATCCGCGTATTTCCACTTACCCTCCTACACACACGCACGGAATCTTGTACAACACGTGCAGACGTGTATAACGTCATCGTAAAAGCTTTTTATATTTTGATGCTCGAAAAAAAACTCAGTCGTTATTTGCAAATTCAGGAAGAGCGTCGCTTAAGAATTGCTGCAAAAATTATCGGTGCGACGTTCGTATGCGCTGTTCGTTGCTTCCACGCGCAATTAGGTCAGACTGGTCATTAAACGTCCGCGTATAATGGCGACCGTAAATTCGGCTCCCGATAGTGTCTCGACGATCGCTATAATTACTCGTTTCCGGTCCCAATGGCTACTCAATGTTTTCGTGGCGTTTCAATGGAAAAGTTCGAAAATGGATTGGAGTGGAGCGATCGTATACGCACGGACCGACTATCCAATTCCCGTGAGTACTTTATAGCGCGCAGATGGAGTTTTGAAGGTAATTCCAAGCGGCTAAGTCCCATTCCGCGGAATGCACGAACCGTGTATCTAACAAAATGTGTCCTATCTGTCTCATTCGACAACCTTGTTCTACCTGTAAACGGAATCCTCTTTAATGTTTATCTCACTGAAACGTAGAAGTGTGTTACGATTATTTGACGCAAATATTAAATCATTAGTAGAAAGGTATGATTATTAAGATTAAAATAATGTCAGCAAAAATATAATTCCTCCCATAATTTAAACACAACATGCAGTACACGCAATTATAACTATGACGATAATAACTTTTTAACCGACTTATAACGGAAAATTATTGATCTTGCGGACATAATAACAATGTAGAGTGTAATATTAATTTTAATGTTTAGTATTAAGAATATTATTGTCAAAACACTGAAGATGACGCAATTAGGGTAGAAACGTTCGTTATTGTAAATTTGAATTTTATATTAAATAATTATTTAGCAAAAAGACCTAGTTTGAACACATAGCCCTTATATTATAATTAATGAAAAATATATTTCACTACGAAATGATAACATCCATGAAAAGCCTGAAAAATCACGCGCGGTAACATGTTCATCTTATTTACCGAGAATAACGCGGAAGCTGATCGATGCTTGCGCGAACAACGAGTACGAGAATGACGCGCGGAAGGGCGAGAAGAGGCGAGTAATGCTCGTTGGGTGCCATATAAGATCGGCAGCACGAGTGGCAGCGAGAGAGCTCGCCCGACCGTACCTTTTGTGGGCTGAGTCAGCATAAGAATAAAACGGATTTGCCATCAAGGCGTTACTACCAGCATTAAATAAAGAAATATAGCCTCACTTGGCTTTCGTCCACTATGGCACATCTCTTGGGCGAGGCGCAGAGAAAGAGAGAGAGGGCTAACTGCTCTCTCTAAGCATTCGTGCGTTAGCACTAAACTATATTACAACCGCAACGCCGAACGGCGAGCATCGGAGACGGCACCGCCAGGCCGCGCCGTTTTCGCGTACAGACACCGCCACGCCGGGATATGACGGATGCCTTTACGAGGCCGTGATTTATTTTATTATTGGCGGTCGAGAGCGTTATAATCCTCGACTGGGAAATGAAGCGATTCATGAAGAGTGCGCTTCTCTCGCTCTCCTCTCTCGCTGTTCGTGCGCAGCGGCGGAAATTCGATCGAAGCGCGAATATCCCCGCTTTATGGATCGCGCCGTCTCGCTCGCGCGTTTACGGGCGCGAATCGAAATTACTCTTCTCGTAAAAACGCCCGTATTCGCGGCTCGAGCAGAGCCCGCTCTCTTTCAGAAAAGGACTTTTTCAGGTATCGCGGAGTCGCAGCTTTTTTGTCACTTGCTCTAAAACGAGTAACCGTTTCTCGCGGCTATTCGCGCGCTTGAAAGCGCAACTTCTCCTCCTATCTTCCACATTTCACGGGGTCGTTGCGCGCATCTGCTTATTTATAAAACGCGCCCTCGTTCTCTGTAGTATCCATTTGTGAAGATTCGATCGGCGTTTTACCGTTTACTGCGACTTTAAATTCCCGGATCTTACGATGAGGGAAGAAGCGAGTCGCGTCATCGAGATAAATTAAAAACTCTTTGCGTAACTTGAAACGATCGATGGCACCGAAGTACGCGTACCCCAGGGGAAGCATAAAAAGCGTGGAAGTGGAAGATATCGGCAAAGAGAATAAAGTGAGAGAAATGGAAAAGATAGGATAAGAATTGTACGTCAGGTTTAAAGTTCACGAGCAACTCTTGTACCGAATATAAAATGGAATTACAATTTTGATCAAGTATAAAACATTTTTTATAAATCATGACGAATGTTAATCTACATTCACAAATAAAAGGAATGATAAATTTTAATTTTTTCACTAAACATTATTTTTCATATCTGTAACGAGGTTAAATAACACAAATCAAATTAAGAAGGAGGCTTTTAAAATAGTTTTATGTTTAATGCTATATTAATTGTTTACACAATAAAATCTATGCACTATTAATTCAGTTTTGCTCTACAAAGACAATTGCAGTTGAATAAAGTTTTAACTTAAGTCTTAGTAAAGGCCGATGCGAAATACATATTTATGATTTTTCGCTGAATTCAATGAACTTTTTCTAAGATACGTAATATACTGATAACAATCGAAACAGAATAAAGTTTTAAATTTTACTCTTTTATAACTTCAAATATTTTCTGAATGTTTGGAAAATTATAGACCAAATATTAGAAATTGTAAAAAAATATTATTGTACAAAATATATTTTGCTGATGTGAATCGTAGTAACCATCGCGAGAGATCGCTATAACTTATTTAAAAAACCTTAGAGTTTTCTTAGTAAACGTGCGGTAATGTCTAAGAATGACTTTCATTACAAAAATTGAACGAACACGAACAATGAGCATTGACGGAATGTAAGCATAAAAAAGATTAAGGCACGAAAGTGTAAAAGACGATGGGAAAGAGAGTGAGGGAGTGCCCGGATATAAGACGAAGAGCAATCGCGTCATTTTCGCGCAGTGACGATTCGTCCAGGAAAAGAAAGTCGGAAGGCTAAAAGGAGATTCGTATTTGCGGAGATTGGTGAAAGTACGCGGGCGCGTCGCGGAGCACTGGTAGAGATGGAGATGCGTGAGCATCCTGGCCGTGATCCTTTCAAGATCCTTCGGTTCCTCGTTTTAATTTTCTTCGCGGCTTGATTTCACCCTCATTCCGATCTCGACACCAAGCCGAAGTACCAACCCCCGAGAGCGGAGCAGCCATGGAGGTTTCTGACTGCGCCGGGACCCACCCCAACGTCGTCTCTCAAGAAGTGTAAAGTCTCGGCACCCTCGGCTTAAAAAATTGATCCGATATCCCGCCGTGTTGGCCCCGCAATCCCATGGGGACTGAAAGGGACAATGCTACGAGACGAAATACGAAGGAGAGAAGAGGGATTCGTGCCAACGAGAAAAGGAGAAAGCGAAAGAGAGAAAGAGACAGAACTCGCAGAGTAAAAAGTGGGATGGGAAGGGTACCAGCGAGAAGACTAGGAGGGATGGTCCTGCAGTGATTATATCCGACAACCACCCCGAAAAACTTCGAGGCACCTCGTTCTTTCCCCATCCCTCCATGTCGACGATCTTCCATCAGGATACGAATAAAAATGCTTTAAGCAATCCCTCTTCTTTGGACGCGACACTTATATTTAGCACGAGATGATGTTCTTTATACCTTCTCTCGGGTGAAAAGCGTCACTGTGGAACACCCAAGTTCTTGCAACACGGGTATAATTCTTCAAGAAATAATATTCTTTCAAGCAAAGAATAAAAGAATAAAAAGACTTCAGAAGTTTCGGATGTATAAAGATATGACATATGGAATTTTATCCTTTTTTTAAATATAATAAATTAATTAAATATTTTTTAAATATATTATAAGGTACTGTATATATTAATACAGTTATCGCGGAGCATGTAAAAAAGTATGAGCTAAATAATGAAAACAACCCCTATTGTATAACAGTGATAACAACTATGCAGAAAAATATTTAGTAGACTTAATATGACGAAGCTACGAAGACTAAGTTATTAAAATCATGCAATATTACTGGAATCTACGGCGCAAAGGAGCGAGAAGGATTAAATGTCAACGATATCCGGGCGATATTATAGTAACGTTAATATCGGCAATATTCGATAGAGTTACGATCGTCCTCGAAGTCGCGCGAGAGGAGCTCTTCTTCGAACTTAGCCCTGGGGACATTATGCAATATCCTATCTACTCCAGAGTTCTCTCCTGACTATCGACAACGATAGTCCACCGGTATGTCGGCGACATCGTCTCATCCGGCTCGGATCCACCTTAAGTGCTCTCGAACAGGCGCTGAAATTCGAAGTCGAGTCTCTGCAACGCGAGCCAGCTCGATATCGTCCGAACTTCCGTTCAGCAAGACGACGGCATACTCTCGGTCATGGCTCAACATTGTACAAGGGAGGGACATAGTTGTCGTCCCCTCTTGCCCCGCGGTCGCTTTAATGCCGGTCGAAGCGAGAAGCCGGCTAGACGGACAAGCAGGATTTCGCAGAGGGATGAAAGGGAGGCGTATTAAAGGAACTCGATACGGAGCGTCGTGCTCGAGGCACTTGGGTCGGTAACCCTGGTCTCCTCTGAATGATACTAACCTAACCCAAGGAAATAATATCATTCTAGCCGTCGACTCGTAAGTTACGTCGCGTAAAAGTTTCCGCGAAGAACAAAGAGAAACGAAACTTGGATGTGTTTCGAGAACGGGAGTTAGCGAAATGCGTTACGGACTTGCACGTACACGCGAACGAGATGGAAACGCGCGGAAGAAGAAAGAGAGAGAGAGAGAGAGAGAGAGAGAGAGAGAAAGCTCGATTTTTCTTTCTTCCTCTATTTCTCCGGTAGGTGGTCGTTCCCCGGATGGTCGACGATATCCGGGGGACTGGGAAATTAAAATAGAGTTCGCGGAAAGAAAGTTGCGAGAAAAAGACAGAGAGTTCGCTCGTCGCCGTTCTCTGAAATTTTATTGTCGCGGAAGAGTGGCGGCGACGCCGAACGACGCCCGAACGACGCGGGAGAGATTTTTGACCTAGATGTCGAAGGTGACCTGACCCCGCGTTGGCAAGATCAAATTTCTGTTACTTCAAAGAATAGCTCGTGGAAAATCCGTATTCCACGTATAGGGAGGATCAATTTCTTGCTCCTAAGCGAGCGATAATTGATCTCTTTGTGCATAACATTCTCGAAATAATCTGGTTACGATGTTTGGAGGTTATCTAGAGATAGTTTACTGTTCCAATCTTTTTGTTTCAGATTGTAAATTCAATTACGTTCAACAACAGAATGTAAACAATTGAATTCATAAACATTAGAACTTCGTACAATTGATTTAATTTAAATTGATTAATTAAACAAAATTTTTATACAATATTTGTATTATATTTAATAGAATGCTATGTAAAACAAATTTATATCAATTATTAAACGTTGATTAATGAAATCGTTGAATGGCTATTAGATGTAGAATGAGATATACTCTACTCATATTCGCGTCGCTCTGTCACAAGCAATGCACAATCCATTTGTCGCAACTCACAATTTAACACAAAGGATCCATACATCACAGCAACCTATTCAAACCAAAAAGGTGTGCAGTATGAAATTTATTATCCCTTTCCAAGTATTCACGGAGAATTTTCAAAGGCGGGTCTCGTGCAACGCAACGAATTTTATCATTCAGCATTATCGCAAGCCGGTTTCAATTCGTCAGCGAGCGAATCTAATGTCTAACGTTATGCAAGCTAATTACCTCTAACGAGACATGAATGTGCTGCAGGCAATAAAGTACCCGGGTTAATTACTAGCGGAGGTTTACGAGAGGAATACGAGTTGAGAGGCGTGTGAGTAAGAAACGGTCGAATGAAAATTTCCTGGCATATTATCCAGATAACATTTGAATAAAACGTGACGCACACATCGGGCGCGAAAAGTTAGTGTTTCCTAATAAGAGAAGACGTCGGCAAAGGATACGAGGGTTCTAACTTCTCTTTTCACATCCTTCTCTATCGCAACCGGAGCGTTACAATGGAAGGACAGAATGCGTGGTTCGAGGATCCTCCTCGCGAATCGAACGATTCCGCAAGTACGAGAACGAAGAGAAGATGAAGCGAAGAATCGAGGAGAGACGCGACGAATAGGAGAAAGACCAACTGGCGCCACTTGGTCAAACACATTCACTTTAACTCTTACTTAGCACCTTATTTCCATACGATTGCAAAACCTGACGAACGCGCGCTTTTATCCTGATGGGTGGGCGTGTACGTGCATGTTGCGCGTCGTGTTGTAAGTCGGAGGCATAAACGTCGAGGATTTGTTCGGAGATTTCGTTTCTAGACTGCAGATTTTTTCTCCCTCTCAACTTTTCTCCCCGTCTTTCTCCGCGAAGTGTATTCCCATTTTGCCCGTCTCGCACAATGGCATATAATAAATCATAGTGACGGCCTAACGTGCAATTATAGAAATATTTTTATCTAATCGTAAGTATGTCCGCCTACTCATCAGCGATGTTGCAATGAGCTCTTCT
Organism: Cephalotes varians; assembly: GCA_037157785.1. Taxonomy (NCBI): domain Eukaryota; kingdom Metazoa; phylum Arthropoda; class Insecta; order Hymenoptera; family Formicidae; genus Cephalotes; species Cephalotes varians. Next base: position 661,232 of record JANQDE010000073.1, read on the forward strand.
AAAGCAATCGCCTTCTGGCCTTACCAGTTGATCCAGCTTGATCTATCGATTGTGCTCGTAAGGTCATCGCCGTCATCGACTGCTTTATAAGCGCAACAAACTGTATCGGCTATCCATCTCTTTCATGCGCATAGTATCTGTTCAGCGTGGAGAACAGAAACTTATTATGCGCTAAATAAAACAAAACAAACAAAAATAAAATCGATGTCGTTATGTTAGTAATAGCATGCAAGTAGGTTAATTGACTCGGCAAGACGCGAACCAATACTCTAACTTGCTTCTATGTATTTGTGCATGCAGGCGATAATACATATTCGCGGATAGATCATTTGGACATATTGACGCTAACGTTGTTATTCGCGTTTGGAGCTTAAGATGATTCTGTAAAATATGATCTGGATGGACAGGCAAGGAGATCTAATTAAGCGAGTATCCTAAAAACGCTATCCCGCCCTCGTATCCTCCTCGGCAACAATGCCTTATTATATCAACCGAAATGAAATGGCGCGGACATAAAAAGAAAAGCATAATTACTGTATAGGGGTTGCTATGGAACGACCCTTGCGTTACAGTACACCAGAAGTGCCCCACGGGACACCGGCGGGATTAGGGAGGGGTATGATGCAGGCGGGGCTACCAATAAGAAAAATCGTTTAATTTAATAACCCATCAAAAATATTTTCATCGCTCGCTGACGGGCAAGCGCGGAAAAAACGGGCGACTTATCAACGAGTGAAAGAGAGGGACAGAAGGGCAGGGGAAGAGAGAAAAAGAAAGGGAGAGGAACAGAGTCCGGGCGGTTAATGCAAGCTGCCTTAAGCTCTTAACGACGGCCAATTATTTCCGTTAAGACGACCACTCGACGAGTAGCTGCTAACGAGACGTACCTACTTCGAGACGTTATTCCTTCGTTTTCGTGCCTTAACGATGAGTCTCTCCGCAGACGGAAGGAAACGAAGGGAGGGAAAAGTCGAGATAGTATTTACATAGTCTTGGAATAAAGACGCGCGAATTATACGTGACAAACTGAGAAGTATGTCTTGGAGCGTAGCGTGTCTATTGGTCGGAAGAATGGCGTGCGATAACAACGTAGACAATTCGAGTGACATTTCCATCGGTGGGAGTCGAGTCTCGAGAGCGGCGAGAATCGCGCGTTATCATTTGAATCACGCGAGCCTCGACGGAGAAGAGGATATTCCCTCTCTAGTGGTATCAATTAACTTAAAAATTAATTATCATTTCGCGAGTGGCCCAATTAAAATGGCACAATAAGGCAGTCGAGGCTGAGACGCGTCAAAATCGATAACGCAGACGCGGACGAGGCTGGAAAAATCGGAAAATAAAGAAAGAACGAGAAAAATTCTAGGGCACAATTAATGAACTGATTTAGAATTTTCTCGCGGTCTGGTGATAAGGGGCCGCAACGACGCTTTTAAAATCCGAAATAATCCTTGTAATTATCAAATCCTGGCGTGGCACTCTATAGAGTATCCTCGAAACGATTCTGACTCCTCATTACCAGCACCGCCGCAGCATCAAAAGGACCTCTTTCTTGCCGTCTCATGCTCTCTGTCTCTTTCGTTCATGGTGGAAAAAAAAGTCGTAAAAGGGCCACGTCGAAGATAAACGCGAGTAACAAATTGCGACAAGTCCACGGAAACGGACGTCGCGACAATTGCGACGACGATGTAGGAGCGACCGTTAACCGCCACACTAAGATGAATCCGCGAAAAATATGAGAAAAAGAAAGAAAGAGTACAACAGTAGCTAGAGTTAACAGTAGCGAGCAATATCGGGACAAACGACCAGATCTAAACTTTCAAGTTTTTGGACGAGAGAGAATAGAGCAGACGAAGCGTTAATTACTGAAGTTTACGAGTCCGAGAAGAGAGGGTAAATTAATATGCTAATTTTTTCCCTCGTTCGCCTCTCCCGCGTCCGTCTCTTTGAACATCAGCAGACTTTTACGATTTTTGGTGATTTTATACATCTCGAGAACTACCATGTCTCATTTATGAAAATAATCCGTTTAAATTAGTTCTAAACTGCAGACGTATTAAATCAAAAATAATGTATAACGATGAAGCACACCTGTTTATTTATTTGAATTTCGAACTATTCCAAATATAATTCTAAAATAATCTACGGATCTCACACACACACACACACACACACACTTTTGAAACGAGATTTTTCTCCAATTGTTAATCTCGAGTTAAGTGATGTGTTAATGATAAATCAACTTATAATACATATGCAGAAATCGATCAAATATTAGCGACTCGACTGAATTAATGGTTGACGTAATATGGCGTCGAGTAAATATCAAGGTATCAGACATAAATGCGATATATAAACGCCGACTGGCGGCTTCATCCAGTTCGCTTTTTAGCTCATTCCGCCCCCCGCGAGCAGCCAACGCTATCTATTGTTTCTGCCGTACACCCGCATATCCAGCGCGATATATCTTTTCGACCCTCTTATTGCTGGGGGTAGTTTGTCATGTTAATTTCGCGAGAGTCGCGCGAGGGTGGCCGAGCTGAGCTTTTAACGCGCTGCCACCGTCCCAGCGGCAGGCGGGCGTCGCTTCCTACGCTTCCACCGACCGCCTCTATTCGTCCAAGCCGTTGCCGCCGCAGCGAGATGCAAATCTGCCCGACGCCGATGAAAGGGTTAACTGAACTGCCGGCCATTAATATGCTAATAGTTTTCGAGTCTCGCGATTCCGGCTTATGAGAGTGATTATCGCCGCGTAATGATCCAGAAACGCTTTTTCCGGGAGGGTACTTCCACCCCTCCCTCTCCTCCGAGAGCGTATATCCGTACCTATATATCGCTCGCTCGAATCGCCGTTACGCGGTTTTCCAATGCGATGGTTTATGACCTGCTTCGAACCGCATGATGCGGATTACTATTTCAGATATTTCTTGAGAGAACGATCTATAGACGAGTTTCTTGAAAAGATCAATTAGAATTAATTTCGTGTCCGTCATGTTTTGTTAACGAATCAAATATTTTCGTATTATTTACAATCTGGAGCATGCTGTCAACTGACCACCATTATGCCGAAGACAGATGCGGGTAGTGATAAAGATCCATTGAGCGACGGACACGTGACATCGCACACGCGATGCTATACATCACAATGGCGCATTCTAAATGTTACAAAATAACGTTTGGAGAAGCAATTTTCTACGACATCCATATTGCACAATGGCTGATCTCATTATCGCGCCTATAAAATTTCATGGTCGATTAAAAAAATATAGCCTTTTGAGAGTTTCAAGTCTCTCTCTCTCTCTCTCTCTCTCTCTCTCTCTCT
>JANQDE010000073.1:674280-732446 GCA_037157785.1 Cephalotes varians
AAAAAAAAAAAAAAAATAAGAAATTTCAATCCTAACAAATATCAAAATAAAAGTATACTAAATAATCAAGTATATGCAAATAGAAAGGTCTGTATGCGTTTAAAGTGATAAAATCATAAACCACGTAGATTTTATTGCACATAGAAAATTTTAATATTTTCCAGGAATGAGATCAAAATCACATCTTGTTATTATACGTTTTCATAAAACCCTCTATTTTATCATTATTATCAAAAAGTGACTAACTGCCATTTATAATGCGAGCATATGATGGGTGCGGAGATACGCAGGTAGACACGCGTGCGGTGGCTGTGTATGTGCCCCGAGAGCGGCGGCCTTAATAACAGCATGCGTTTCACACTGCGCCGCTCGAGTAAACTTTACAAAATATCACACCGAGGGGGCCAAGCACGGTTATTCTCTCCGCGAGACGCGGTCGGCAAATGAATCAGAAAATAGCGGCGGGAGCTTCCCACACGTGTCGAGTCACGTGTTAGATAATTAGATATTCTTTAGGCCGTGCGTTAGATCGCGCATGGTGTTCCATTAGGTCGGAGTTCGATTTTATGTCGATCGAATCTTTCATCCCCTCGCAGGTTTTCTCAAAAGTACCGTTTTCTTAAACCGATAGATCTAATGGTCGGATAGCGTGCCAGGCAGAAACGAGATATCGTTTGACTCATCGGTTCTCAACGGAAGTCGTATCATGAAGCATCTCTCGCAAAGAAAATAGCATGAAATTAATTAATTACAGCGACATATACAGTTTATCCATACATTTAGCAAAAAGTAAATAACGTTGGTAAATACAGAATATCATTTCCAGATGAAACAATAAATAGAAATTAGTAATACAAAATATTAAACATTACACAAGAAAATTATTACTAGCCACACGAAATTGTATTTATCATATTATTGCAATCCAAAATAATACTCGTATATTTGCATTAAAAAATCACCCTTACGTAATTATTCGACGATGGAAAAGTTACCTCAGCTAATGAAAACTCGATAGGCATCATACACGATTAACGCTTTGCGCGTTTGATTATAAAATGAGAGATGCAGAGAGAAAATTATATAACCTGATTTAGCATGAAATAATTATTGACCGAGGTAGAGATATATTATCGCATACTTCGTCCATCAGAAATTCATATCGGCTGGTGAAAGTATGACGGACTGTCAAACTAGATAACATGTACATGTATATATATATATATATATATATATATATATATATATATAAAATATATATACACATACATACATACATATACACGTGATACACCATCGTGTAAATCGTCGGCGATGGATACGTTTGACACTAGCGTGGATCGCACCGTTAAATGGTATGATTCGGATTAAACAAGCCCGATGGGTGGAGTAAATTTTGGCTGAACGGTGTAAAATGGTATTTTGTAACAGCACGCGAACATTGCGGTGCGACTACGACTTGGGGATTAATGCATCCTGGGCTTTACATTTCATTGGGCTCGCGGGTTCGACTCCCGTTCGCGTTTATACGCACATAAATGGAGGCGTTAAACCGACTGCCTGACAACTCTGATAATTGCCTCGCGCGTAAAACCCGTTACGAGCCTTGTTTGTCAGTTTCGCTAACGTATATTACGCGTTGCCGTACACCCTGACCCCTTCCTACCCTCCTACCCGTTTCTGTCGTGCTACTCGCGTTACAACACACTCTGTTCGACTTCATTGACTCTGGAGATGAGATTCGAGATTTCTTACATCGATTTCCGTTCCATCGATTCTCCCAATGAGGATTAACGAGAATGTCTGAACGATGAAATAGCAGCGATTACGACCACTTTACATTTCTCGAGATGGTAATATTATTGTAACAAATTGATTCGTTTTTAAAATGTGCCAGCAACAATATCTTTTCATTTAGATGCGGAACTATGATCTATTATTATTATCGTTTTCGATTTATAATACTAATTTTAATTTTATGAGACATTTGCAATTGCTGTACAATTATACGTGGACAAAATGATAAATGTCTTATTTAATTCGACGAACTTCAATTTCAAGAATAATCAGATTGCACGATTTAATCGCAGATGAACGCTTTTCGCGTCAGCCATCGGCGGTATTGTGTTGTAGGAATCCATTTTCCAGCCGCGCAATTCCATTGAATGAAGACGGCGGCGTTAATTTATCGGCGCGACATTTGCACAGTTCGATTATTCCGCGCGTTCTAAAGGCCAATTACACGTAATCTCTCTGTTCGCCGCGCGTTGTACATACGTGCCGTAAACTAGTGACCGCGCCGGTCAAACGCGACCGGCACATAATACAGGAATAAATACAATAATTACTGCTGTATTGCGGTATCGTGACGCAATGCAAATTATGCGTTTTCGTGTCGCATTAGACGAACGTTGCCGAGCGCTGTCCCGCACTTACGAGAAATTAATGTAAACACGCGCACGGTAGTTACGTACGTGTACGCGTCCGTCTATTACCGCTGTCGGATGCACGCGGCGCTCGTCGACTCTTACACAAACAATATTGTTTAGACACGATTACGAGAAGAAATCGAAACCGTCTCGTGGAATAACAAACGCATTGCAAGATTACGCGCGCGCGTGTGCGTGCGGTATTACGTTGGCACGTGTCGTAATCTGTCGAGATGATCGACTACCGAAAATCCAAACATATTCATCGCGCGTCATTTTACGAATGGACTCCGTGAACAAATAACGTATGTTACGATTTCGCCAGAAATAAAAACAACGATCCAATTCTAAAGAGAATAATATATGGGCATATATGAATCGACAGAAGTACAGCGGATGCACAATAGTTAAGTGAATGTTAATTGATTTATTACGCATTTATTTATTTTGCTCATGTACTTTTCCCTGTTATAACGTCCCGGGGAAGGGTAGAAAGGCGCCGCGATGCTAAGTGACAGTGGGTACGAGGGATGGTTTCCGGCTAACCGCCATCGGATCTCACCCCTTTTAGCGAACTTCCACCCACCAAGTGATTAAAAACAATTACCGTTTCATCGGACCCTTCTAACCTGCGTAATGAGCATCCTGTTGCCGGGAAAGAGAAAAGAAATTGTGACAAATTTTCGAGAGTCTACCAATTTATAGAACATCCAATCTCTCGCGCTCTGATAACGCAGATGTCTCTAATTATATATCAAGATGAATTAATTGTAAATATAAAATGTGAGTATTTAATGCATTTTGTCGATATACCTTGTTCGCGTTTCTACGCAAACATTTCTCGTAGATATTCTATCATGCGAAGGGTAATCCAACTTCTGTAGTGAGAGAGACGGAGGACTGAATACTTGTGCAAACAAGGGTGGCTCTCATGTTAAATCACGAGGTAACTTCGAGAGCCAGCAAGCTAGTTCTCGCTCGTACATCGTCGAATCAGAAACTACCGCGTGCCCCCAAGAACATTGAACTGAATGGATTCCCGCGGAGTTTGGAAATGCCGAGGCTAATTAACAATTACGACGGGGGAGGCCACGGCGGCTATTCATAATCATAATCGACGGGCTATGGAGACTCCATGGAGTCTATTGTTGGTAGTTTCCGCGGCGTCGCTTCCGACAAAAGACTATGCTGTGTCTGTGGTTATCCACAGCGAATGATGCGCCTTGTCCCGGTCTTTGTTGATATTACCTTCTGTCTGGGATATCACGATGAGTTATATTCACATAATTTAATACACAGATCTGCCGCTCCTATAAAGAAATACTTCGACATCTCGGATATCTCTGAAAGCGTGAAAAAATAATAAATTACGAGATAGCCGCTTTCGAAATTTTACAAATGCAAACGAAAGAAGGCCGTAAAAAAGAGAGAGGAACTTGAAATTTTTTTAATATTACATTTTGGAGAATTGTTATTGTTATATTACGCCAAAATAATTTCGGATGAACATCGTTTACCAGCGTTGGAAAATATTCGAGGGACTTTAATGGATTTTATTCAATTTTGAGAGAGCGGTTGCGCATGCAAAATATGACGCGGCGCGTTTATACAGGATCGACCGGCGAGTGATACGCGAATAGAGAGCAATCACCCTGGCATATTGATAGTCTCTCAGGGATGCATGGAGTTTTGCGATGGATGCTCAGTGTTTACAGGGAAAAATTCGATGTTTTCCATTAAAGGAGGGTGCACGCAAAATGCGGTTCATTCGCGTTTCACGCTACAGTTTCCTTTTTTCACGTTAAACGCATCAGAACATTTTACGTGTAACGTAAGAGCTGTTCGTTAAACACGATGATAACAGAAAAAGAAAGGAAAGAAAACAGTGAAATTGATGAAGTAGCTTTTTCGTTAACGCAGCGCGTATCAATTTTACATTCACGAAAGTCAATAATGCGTGGTAAAATAAAGTGCCTTAAAAAGATATTTCTCAGAAAACCTTGCTCTCTATCTAACCTTGCAAACATTGCAGTTAATCCATTTTCCGAATTTAACGCGACTCGTTTCTCCGTTTAACGAGAAAACGACGCAATATTCGAAAAGTTGGAGAGAAATCGACGGCTGTTATACTGCGGCTGCCTTCTTTTCAATCTCCACCGAAGCGATTCCATGATTTAATCAATCGCACTTGGTGCAATTAAATTTCTTTAACGAGGCCGACAGTTCTGTCGTTAAATTAACGAAGTCGAGCTCGCTGGCCGCATAGATTAAAATCGTCTTGCTCTGTGCGAACAAAACTCTGTGTATTCGCTCTCCCCTTTACCACCCTCTCATTCACTTTCTCATCGTTCTTCGTGTCTCTCGCTTCTTCGTTAAAATCATCCCCGCCGTCTCATCGGTCCAAATTTTCGAGCCGCACCGCAGCTCCCGGCAATATCGTAAGTAATTAAACAATTTGCCTACAGATGGAGTTTTTAGGTGAAGCATTTCACGCTTACCGTCACTTGGCCCGACCCGTCTATAGTACACTCATCACTATGCATAACCGCATTGCTCCTATATTAGAGCGTCCAGGCATCGCGCTGCTAAAATACTCGCGTGATTAAAAATGCTGTCGCGGAAATTCCGACATCAGCAGAATGTCAGACACGACTGCCCCTTGGGGGTGGAACATCGAGACCCTCTACAACGTTCTCGCATGCATCCAGAAAGGTCTAATAATTAATCGCGGAAAGTGAAAAGTGAAGTGGAAGAGAGAGAGAGAGAGAAAGAGAAAATAGAAAAACACAGTAACAATTACAGTAATAATTACACCTTATTTTGGATTTGATTCTTTTGATAATCCGCAAACACAAATTGCTTCGAGATTAGCACGATTAAACCATGCAAAAGGCGGGTGCTTGAAATAAAAGTCGAAAGCAGATACATGCAATGTCATCATTTTTCATTTTAGGTCGACAATAAATACTTATTCGGAACAAATATACGATATATCGCACATATCCTATGTTTTACTGTACTTGTTCCGAAATGACAGTCTAGAAGACCGCAAGTGAATCGTTTCCTGCTATTAATTTTATTACCCCGTGTTTACACTCTGTTTCCGCAAAAATTGATGTTTATCTGTATTTGGCGTTACAAAGTGGAAACGCTCGTTCGACGAAATCCATTATACACCTGACGATGTTCCACTAGTTAAAAATCTTCGCAACCTCACGTGATGGAGAGAAACAACCGGTAGATTAGATAGGTAGAATCTTGCGACGAGAAATGTCACCCTTGTCGCAAATGAGAATTTTTTTGTCTAACTTGTTGTATGGCAGTTAGCGTTCAACCACGGGTGCTAAGTCTCGCTGCAAAATACCACGTTATATAGGGTGCGCCTTTTCCAGCGCTATCTGAATCTTTATGGGGTAGCTTAAACTACGGGGGTAAATAGCGAAGGGCGGCTTGGCTAGTCGTAATGGCGATGTTCGGGCCGTCGTGTCACTTACCACCCCTTTCCGCTACCTTCCGCCATCCGGAAAGGGTAGTACAATTCGCATGTAAATCGCTAGTACATTTCTGTCGTGTGAGTTGAAAGAAGACAAGGGGCGACGACCATGTTAGGGACATCGTTTGTTACCTGTCCCTGTTTCGAGATCTATTAATTTTCTCTAACACTTGACAAGCTTACGTATTGTTCCTTACATAACACTGATTTCGCTTAAAATTCAAAGTGCAATTATTAATTACTAAGCATTGATTATACACACATATGATATTTATATTGTTAATATATATAATATATAGTAATAGAAAAATTAAATTCTATAATGACATATGAATATATAAAATGACACGACGGATTAATAATTTGAAGAGAATGCAAATATCGTTTTTGTTGACTTGATTAACTCTTGTTCGCGACATGGGATTTATTCATGTCGTGTTATCAACGCATTAGTATAATCGTGTCTCGACGGCACACTCTATCACTAAAACTACCAGCACTCTTATGCGTGCTCAGCGTCACTCCGTCAAATGCGTCGTGGCGTCGCTGGAAGGCGTAAAAAAAAATAATTTACAATCCTTAAGCGATATGAAGCCTCGTGCTTGTATCAGTTACACGGTCTAAAAAGCACACATCTGACATGACAAAGAACTGAAGAAAATGTTCTTGTTGTCGGTTAAAATAAAAAGGGAAACAAGAAAATGTTAACAGCAGGTTTCTTACAATCTCTTGACACGAAACTATTGGTCGTAACTATCCAATGGCGATCACAATAACAATTGTGCTTTTCTCCGTCTTAATCTTTTTGGACTTACTACATGAGCAATATGAACAGATATGAAAAGAAAATTTATGAATAAGTACAGAAAAACTGAGAAACCAATATTATGTACTTTTTACGTAGCATTTAAAAAAATATTTCGTCTTGCTAATATAATTTCTGTAATTTAATTCAAGTCAATATAGCATGCGAGTATTATCTTCTCTAATCCATGTAATTGCAAATTTTTCTTAATATTGACAAAATAAGGTATGATTGAAATTTATCAATCGCATTTCGCTATTCAATAAAGTCTACCTCGAGAGATCAAAGGAACCGTTTTCAATGGAACGTCGTGAACCGCCTTGGAAACATTATACCTATAAAAATCTCAGACGACATAAAGATGAAGTCTCAAGGGGATTTCGTTCTCTTAGAAAAATATCTCATCCCGATGAGGATCCGCTTTTGATGATTCCCTGTACTTAATATCACGTGATTTATACGTCGCAATTCCAAAAAGTTTTGCCTCTCGTTTCACGACTGATTAATCTTACATTGGCTATAAAAAAGAAACGATTGTTTGGCAGGAATACGTGTACGACACAAGAGGACGAAGCGAAAAGAAAAATGTGCGCTCGTTAATCATTAAACGAACGGTGAGTCACGGAAAAAATATATGGAGTGACCGGAAGAGAGGGAAAATGACAAACTAAAACTCGACGACTGACGCGCGTTTTAGAGCAATTACTGGCCGGTGACTGAAGGCAGATCAAAAGGGGATTGATCACACGGAATATGTTATAGACGTTTGCGGACCGTATGACTCCGCGTGCGTGCGATATTCTCTATGAATATCGCAGCGTGGTAACCGAGCGCCCACGGCTACGATCTTTTCAACAACCGAGGACATATGCAGTCCGTAAACAGAGCTTTAATTTTCCTGTGCAAATATAAGTTATAGCTCGACAACGTCGGCGTATTTCTGACTTTGTCCATCAGCGTGCATCGTTGATATTCTCTTTCTATATTAATATCTCACTGAAACGTGTAAATATACTCGCGCTATACTATTTTTCTTTTCACATATGACAACGATTGCACATTTTCTGGTCGTCTTACGATAAAGCAGATGAACCGTCAGTTCGTCCAAGTTAATATATTGTCTTAATTACTTTCGTTTTAAACGAAAGAGAAAGAAAAAAGAAATTATAATTAAATTTATAAGTTATTTTTATATGGATACAATATGGATTTTATTATATACATTACAGTATAAAATTATTGACGTAATTTAAGTCTATCTTATAAAATTAATATTAAAATATAAATATAAACTAAATCAAAACTATTACAATGCAAAGTGCAAACGACAAACTGTGAATATTCGTTTGAAGACCGAATGAGCACATCGAGGAAACGTTACATTCATCTCCGATGATATCAATTTCGAAACCGTTATTCGATCATGACATATGAACGATTGAAAGAACGAAGGAAGAACGATTTATCACAACGCCGCACGTGTGATATCGGCCATCTGACTTGCAAAAACGCGCGCGGTTCTTTTTTCCGAAAATGCAAATCATTCCGCGACTCGCAGGATACTCGCGGTGTCGCGCCAGAATAAATTGAGAAGAATGAACGGGAGACGGAGATGACATTCAAATTCGTGCACGGAGAAAATGACGAAAATATACATATGACACGCACCCTTCATACATCACGCGTAATTGGCTGGTATTCAGATATCGGGGAATTGAGTTTCGCCTTCATCCTGCGGGCCGACGGGCATTCGCCTGCGTGAGTCAAAAGACCCCGGTCTTCATTATCCAGATATTCGTTATTATGTCGCACAATCTCGAGATGACTAGTCTACTAGTCTGACAGACAATCGGCTGGCTTCCAACCGGAGATTTTGCAAAATGGACGTTGACAAAAATCGCAATCTGCTTGTTGGACTGTCGCCTTTTGTGAATATTCGTTTCTGTTTGTCGAGTATATTCTCAAATTAAATGTAAATAAAGCTGAACTGAAACTGCGTCTAATCGTGCAAATGACATGCACCGCTTACAGTTAGTACCCATGTCAACATCTTAATTTGTGCTCGACAAGCATAAAAACCAAATCTTTTAACAATAATCTTTCGTACCTTACCAGAAAGCAAAGAGGCTATCGCGAACAAAAGTAAACGATGACAAAAGTGGCAAAGATGACTGACATTTCGCATTTAATACGGTTGTTACTAATGGATCACGTCTAAAGCCAAACTGACCACTGGTCAGTTCCCATAGAGTAGGAAGAGCTAATGCTCTTTACGACCGACAATACACGGCCAGCCGAACTGTTGTTTGGCAATCACGAGAGACTGATCGACAACAATTGGTCTGCGATAAGCCATTCCTGGAACAATCCTAAGTACCGTGAGACGAGTCCTGCCGACATGTCTTAGCGAAAGCAAGAGATTGGTCATGACTAATTGACGCTCGTCAATTTACGGAGCCAGCTGTCAATGGGATTTTCGACACGAATATACATGAAGCACGCACGATAGAAACGATGGTCATCGCGAGACAAATGAAATGAATAGAAACCGACGTCCGACACGTGGACGCTGTCTATCTTCATTTTCTGAAGATGGAGAATCCAGCTGTTGAGAGAAAAAAAGGGATAGAAAGGGATGATTCGTTCCCAGGTGAAACTCGAAACCGGACGTAGCGAAATCAGGATTCAGGAATTGTTGAATGGGATTACTTTTAAGAGAAAGAGAGAGAAGTGTACATCACATTCGCTCACATTATTATATCAACATCGATAATCTACATTATTATATAATGTAAACATAAAAACAGATCCTATGAAGCATCAGAAAAAGATTTGAGTATATTCAGTTATGTGTACAATAAATAAGGTACGCTATTGAAAGGAAGGAACACGGATCTCTTCACTCGGAATCATTATAAACAGACGGGAGATTCCGAGTACGATTTTCCAGATTCCTTTCTTCTGAGTGACATGTGGGGCTCAAATTGACCAGTGTATACCAGCGCGCATCACCCTTGAGAAGAGTCGTCGGGGGTAGCCAAGCGGTATCGGCTTACCCCAATTTTACCCCAATGATTTTGAAACCCAAAACCCCGCCGTATAACCGTTCCTTTCTCTCTGTCCGCTGTATCTTTATACGAATGTTGATGATATTGATATCGGAGAAAAGAAAAAGATGAAGGGAAAAGAATCGGAGAGAAGCGTTGTCCACCGGGTCGCGAGAGAAGCGGGGAATTTGACAAATCGCGGCGCGTCAGAATTTTCGTGCGTCAATTTTTCACGTCGGCAGAAAGGCCAAGAACAAGAGGGACTCGCTTCGAGCATTTTTCAAGCAGTCGCACGGAACGAAATCGACCCCGCGAGATACGCTCGCACGTGCTGTGTATCTGCCGTTGCATCCAGAGTCGAGAGAAATCGTTGGTGATTTTCTTAAACTGGCGCTTCGAAGTCGATAATGCGATTGGTTGGTCGTGTTTTGTCGCGCGAGCACCGATGACTCGTTTTGCCTGATTCACGGATATTTAAGTACACTATGAATCGTCCTAGAGCTTTGTTGTCGTTGACGAAATAAACAAGATTTTTAAATTAAAATTAATAATATGGATATTATAGAATTTATAATCCTTTGAATATGTAAAAGTAGAGATAAAAAGAGTAATGAAAATCCATCCACGAATTTCAGCTAGAAAAACTCGTTAAGATACTTTTATAGTTATAACTTAACTGCGAATAAACATGCAGCGGTAGAAACATAGTTTTATGATTTTACCGACATTTTATGCTTTTACGCGCTAATCTCTACGTTTATGAAGATGAAGTCATATCACGCTAATAAAAAAATGTTCCGAAAGGAAGAGTGGGGAGGGACATAAGGGAACGATAAATTAATTTGTGCTTGCAATAAGATCTGATTGAGGAAAAGCTAAGTCTAAAAATCATATCACTCACGAGATATAATCTTCGTTAAAGTATATTCGTAAGGTACGTACATATAGTAGCGTGATACGAGACGACAGATAAAAATAATTGCGAGTTTAAAATTTTAATTACTGATACTTGTCTCGGTATTAATAACAATATTGAAGACAAGCGTAAAAACATCGGCGCTTCGAGAAACGCGCGCTTGTCTTTTTCTTGAGAATCGTAAAACAAAGTAGACACGCGAAGACCGGTCTTCGCTTCTTTCGATCCCATTTATTGCGCCGAGTATTCGCTGCGTCCGGCCGTACTGATCGCGACTCCGCGCGGCGTATGAGGCCAGGAAATGCAAATTAACGTCTCTAGTGCACCCAGGTAATCACGCCCCGACGATAAAAACGTGATAAACGAGCGAAGCAACCCCGGGAGCCGCGATGCTTATCGGGCATAACTCCCTTTTTCGTGACACCGAACCAGCCATAGAAAAATCCCGGTGCCGTGTTTATATCACTGCGTTCACCCTCCCGACGTTTGCACAGGCATGTCCATTTGCGCGTTACGCACATGTGAACGTATCTCGTACGTGTGTTAGTTGAGTGCAACCAAGTGCATCCCGTGGAGCGCATTAAACAAGCATCATTTTCGACCTACTCCGACGGAAAGGCTTTCCATGTCCCTTCTCGCCGATACTATCTGCCTTGAAGGTACGAAACGGGGCTCCGGTCCGTACAGCCGTTTACCTGGCTGTATTATAGCACCGCAATCCTGAATAGACGCCGCTTGTTCTCTTCTCATTAACGCCGGGATGGATCTATTCATTGACGATACCCTCTCGGGCGTTAGCGCCGCGCGACCCGCAGGAAAATGAAAAATGAACGGGGATTAACGCGTGGTCGACTACCGTCACCCGTTGTACCAGAGTTAAGCGCGAATATATTCTGTGGTCGTTTATTCGCTTACCGTGCAGGTATATTTTTTTTTTTTAAGAGTCGACGTCAAAGAGTATGATAAATTTCAGAAATTTATCGTATGCTAAATGATGATTGAAAGGAAGCGTCGATTAACGCATTTAATTGAATAATAAATGAAAAATATTATTAATTTTACATAAAACATTATTAAAATATATTGGGAATACATAGCGTCAACTCATATCTAGAAATCAAGATTAATGTTGGAAATTAAAAATTTTTTAAAAGCATTTTGAAAAGTATGATACACTGGTCTAAAGTATGACTTGTAGAATTGTTACGGACATAATAGACTCAGGTTTCAGCGTTTAAATACCGACCGAGAACGAGCGATCGTAAACACACGGAATGAAGGGTTTAGCGAGATGCGATCTCCGGAAATAGCGATGACGATAAGGGAGCTAACTCTCCCGTCGGAAGGACTAGCGCGCGCGCGAACGTTCTCTCACATGTGATTTTAATAAATTAAGGGAAGGTATGACGCACAGGTAGGCGTGCTGCGAAATCGGCATTACTCGTTAATGAGTGAGCGGTGGTTGCTGGTCACACCACCGCGTCACGCCATCGGAGTAGTCAGCAGGACCCCATCGTGAGAGCATCTCTGTTCCGAAACACTATAGAGCCTATTCACGACGTGGCGAATGGGGGGATACCCTCATATATAGACGCGGGGAGGTTGGCAGACACGTGACTGCTTTATAGCGAAGCGACGAGGGGGCGCCGACAGACGGACGATCGAAGGGACGGTCATCTTTTGACCTCACGCGCGTTCCTGTCTGCCCATGCTATCCGACACGGATCCGCGGACGAAAGTTACTCATCCCGCGGTACGACGGTTATTGTGATGCGCGGAACATATTTATACCAAAAGCGCGTATTGTTTCACTGGTCGCGACACAGCATGTACAAAGGATCGACCGCCCGGTGTCGTGCCCTCCACGCGCTTCGCTCTTTTTATATTTTTCACTCTCGAGATCGGTAACCGGACAGGGACAAGGGGGACGCCGTAGCCAGAAGCATTACAAAACGCAATTTCCGGACTCGGCTGCTGGAGCGATTTTTCGTGCGAGCGAGGGTGGCCGAGCGCGGGTGTTCAATGCGTTTTCGGGTCGACATCAATCGGCTGCCGTGCGAGTACAAAGGGAAGGAGTCGTTAGTATCAGAGACGCAAAACGGCTTCCGCGTAATTAATGCGGCGAAACGCGAGAGGAGAAATCACGGATAGATACGTAATAGTAACCACTTAATATATACGGCATCGTGGAAATTTTGAGATATTTTTTGTATATAAAAAATAAAATAACGAAAACCAACCAAATCGCAATAACTGTACTGAATATTAAATATTATTAATATATGATATTTATATTGTAATTCTTTTACGAAAATATATAAACTCTACTCTAATTGACACGTTCAAATCATTTGGAATAAAATACTGTTAGATTAATGTTGAAACATTGTACTCGTTTATACTACGCTATTGCAGAATTTCGTAATAGTAAGCTGTCACGTTGTGATTTCAGATGCACGTCCTTATGAAATATAAGTACCCCTGTATACACGCGTAATAGCGCAATCAAAACATCCAGCGCACAATTATCATGTTGTACGTGTGCATCGCAGACTGGCTTCTCTTCCGCGCTTTCGCATAACATCCTTTCTATGTAAAAGCGCAATTATATACTACTTTACTCGCAACTAATTTTCCGCGCAATAACAACGGTGGATCAGGTACGCAAGATATATTTCGCAAATTTAACGTTTCCGACAGGAAGGTATCCCTTTGATTAATTTGAACCGAGTCCGTCTTTCGAAAAATTTAAAACGGATTGCCGCTAAGGCTTCTTGTCTAGATTTCAACCATCAGTTTCAATAGTTTTGCTGTTAAGTTTTACTATAGAGCAACGAGATACTTTGTGAGTACGTATATAAAGGAGCAAATCAAGCTTCTATAGACGGTGCAAATCGTAAAGACCACAATAAAAGGAAACAATAAGTTGCACGTGTCCAGGTCGTTCGACTCAGCAACCGTGACTACCCGCAGAAAAGTGACCAATGAAAAACGTGACAATACGTACGCGCGTTACAGGGTGTGTCAGATTTCCCAAGCTACTCTTTATCTATTTACAGAACATAGCTAAGTGATCAAGCCTTTATAGTAATAAATTGCCTTTATAGTAATAAATTCTATTGCGCTAACGATAAGACAAATAAAACTGTAAATCCTGAGTGAAAAAAAATGCGAGAGCTAAGTACAAGTATTCTAAAAGTCGAGTCGAAATAAATCATGAAAGAAAAGGATGTCCGAGAGAAGAAGGATTGATTCCAACTTGATCGAAAAATCCGTAGATGTGAGACGTCCTGTATACACGAATGTCGCGGGATTTCACGCAAAATCATCGGCTGAATTATATCGTATCGCGGCCGCGATCGGCGATAAGTATATAGTAGTGACGGCGGAAAACGGAGTCCGCGCGTTGCGAAACTGCGTCACGGCGAACGGGAGAACGAGTTGCCGCGGGTTTCCGCGGTGAGTTATGGTGACCGTGGACCTGTGCGGGTGCCTCTGCCGCGATACGTCCGCGCGACGGGGCAGGAATAATAAAATAAAAGCACAGAGAGTGGGAGTGATGGAGAAGCTCGCGTATATTTGGCCGCGATAATAATGGCCTGTCGCGAGCGCATCGATCCTCTGGCGCGGTCGTATCGATCGATGCCATTCGTCGATTGCTCGTAAATCTCTGTCTCCGTGTCATTTAGAGGCCCCGTTAAATTTACGCCTTTTCTCTTTCGTCCAATTAAACACGATAAAGTTGATTATTAGAGCATTAAATTAATCGAATATAATAAATTCTTATTACGCAACGATTTTATGAAGGTAAAAATAATTTTCGATAATTAAAATTCGATTTGCGATAGATACGTCGAATCTATCAAATATGAAGATCATTTGCTAGAGAATATCGATTAAAATCTTCGTAATTCATCCATATAAATTTATCCCTTAATTTATTTTCCATCCTATATGCGAGCACTGCAATCTAATAAAATATAAATATGTCCATGAATCATGTGTTTATTTAATGTCTTCGTTTTACACTCGCTGAGAAAATAGTATTAAATGTGTGATGTTTTTTTAACGAGTGGTAATATGAAATGGAGATATCAAACGAATGCGTGAGTTAAATGCCATACATTTTCGAAATCGATTATAATAATTTTTCCTGATATTTAATCGCGACATTCGGCAGGTGGACGAGCAAACACGCATAAAAAAAAGGAAGTTTTCTCTCTCTCATCCCGGAAACGTTAACTCATTGAGTTTTCACCCCCGAAAGGTCTGCAAGGAAGTATTTATTAGATTGGAATCTAAACGCCCTCGTGGGCCTAAAAGCGTATTTCCTTCGCCGTAGGTGGTTTCGTAGTACGACGATCCCCCTTGCATCGAGCCAGTCGATTCTTCCCGTAGGGTTCTAGAGAAATTAGCCGGTGCAACTTTATTAGCCTGCATCACGAAAACGCCGCCGTTCTTCGCAGCCGAAATCGTAGCGGTCCTAGAGGGTTGTGCCGTAACATTTGCGTCCCTTTTCAGCGCAATAAAATAATAATTGCCCTTAATCATGGACGCAAATCAAATTTATTGCCAACGCGATAAGCAGCTTTTTTTTCCCGCGTATTCCGACGCGTATAATTACATGTTTCGCCGCGAAATTGGGTGCAGATGTCGCCGACGGACGAATAATTTGATATATCAGGCCGGTTCAGTGGCCAACGTGCATTCCGAAAATGCATTATCGACACTCGCGTACCACTCGTCTGAATAGTGATGTCGTTTATTTTGCGAGGCTCATGACAGGCGTCGTTCAAAACTTCATAGCGCAACATGCCTTGATCGATATTCAAAACGTCGTCAGACATCGACTCGATTCGAATCAGCGAGCACGGATGGCAACACCTTTTCATCGAAAGTACAAACATCGGGGCAAATCCCGGATCCTCTGAGAGAGGCTGCGCGAATCGCGCGCGTCAGATAAATCAAACCCCGTCGTCGGTTCATAAACCGTCATTTCCCATCATTAAAGTTGGGAGTCGAGCGAGCATGTCTAGCCGACCGGAAACTGGCGTTTCAAAGGCCCACGGCGGTATATCCGTTCTGCTCAATTTCACCGATTTTCCGTCGCCTTTGTATCGGTTTATCGCTCTCGAGGGCCGATCATTAGTATCACCGTCAAACGACGGGCATTGTCGCGTCGCGTATTTATGGCGTATCTACCTGGCCTCTCTCTCGCGCGAAACCCTCTACGCGTGCATATCTCGGATAGAGAGGATGGAGATCCTGTCGATAGATCCCGTAGAGAATCGGAATGTGTGTTCTCCAACTGTTATTATTTATTATACACGCGCTTTGCCAGAATAAGAGACTCGTAACGGTATGCGACTGAGTTTATGATCTTTCGGCGTCACTTATATCCTTTTAGTTCCCCGTGCTCTTTGACAAATGACCCGCAGCATCGACTACCGCAGAAAGCCGCGCGCGCGGAAGGATTCATTTCGGGAGATTTATTGTAAGATCCGTCGCGTTCTCCCCGCGCTCTCTCTTTCTCTCGCGATAGCGACGAAACTTGAGATTACGGAACCGAGCAGCAAAAATGACATCTCGTGCAGAATTATATCCCGGATATGTTGCGTATATCGACCGCGCGGATCACGCCTTAATCCGCCTCGCCGCGCACACCTGTACTTCTATGATAATTTACCGTTTACAATAACTATGGCGATAAGCGGAAGGTGTCGAGCACGCGGCGCGACTTTTCCGCAACGCGATCTCGGCGCGTCGTCGCAATTAGTTAATGCTTCGTAAATTGTTGGTGGGCAAACGCCGCCCTGACGTTTCCCTCAAAACCGTTCTACGCCCATCGGATAGGATTACTTGGTCGGCGCGACGGTGGAAATTATGCCGTAATAAATATCAACAAGCAGCCGGATAATTCGTTCTAAGCTCTATATTTAACTCATGCGCTCAGGTTGCGAGAATCAGCTAATCTGCAAATGCACAAGTAAAGTGCAAGACCACGTGTTGGAAAAATGACTACATTCAAACAAAATTAACGGAAAAAGGAAACGACTGCTAGTAAATATCAATTAACAATCTTGTAATCCATCTACATGACTAGATTTATCCCTTATTTTAATTTCCATAGTATCTTGTATGCGATCTGCAATCCTGTAAAGTTACAAACACATCGACAGCGTAATGATTTCGAAATATATTGCTAAAGCATAATATTACGACCAGATTGGCCAGTCCATAAAAAAAATATAATCGAGGAGAGCAACAGTTTTTTTTTTTTTAAGTTAACTAATAACTAGGTAGATAAAACTATGTTGCTAATTGATATAACAATGATGCAATCATTTATGATGTTATCATTTCAATCTACATCAGATTCCCCTCTCTTTCTCTTTCTCTCTCGCGATTGATCAATCCATCTATCTTTCAATTTATCTCTCTTTAACACATTGTATGTCGCATAAAACGTTATACCGATAACGATGACGACGACGGTCGTAGCGCTTGATTTCGAAATGCATTATTAGACCGTAACGCGTGCTCGCGTTACTATGAATTACCTAATCCTCCGGGCTGGCCGCTTAAAGAGAGAAGAGCGAGATCTGGCTCTCTTCCGGAGAATCTCGGGTCTTTCAGGTGAGGCCACCTGGTCGGTCGAGTGCCGTGTGAACCTGTCCCAGGCGACACGGCGTCGCCCGAAAAGACACCCGGAGGGTAACTGTTTGTACAAGCGCCCCGGTATTTTTATCCGAATGACGGTGACTCATAAAGATCGGAGCTCTCTCGCTCGCGTACCCCGGCGCGTTCCCTCTTTCTTACACACACAAATGAGACATGCACCCACCACGCATCTATACACGCATGACACCGTTACCAATGCACACGCGAGCGTGAGCGCAAGAGGAGAGCGGGCGAGAGAGGCAACGGCGTGCTTGAATGTGTACTTAGCGGCAAGGAACACACTCGCCTCGCATGTTAGGATAGAGATTATGTCGTCCAAGGAGTCTATAGTTAGTTAAGGCTACTATTCTTCGGCCGGGTGGGCTTTTGAGCACACCGCCGAAAAAGATCGTGGCAACAACTCGTTCGGCGTCACGCGCACCACAATTAGATATTAATTCTATTCAGGCCTTGCGCTGCCTATAGCCGGGACAACCTCTATAAGAGACGCGGGCGGATTAACCTCTTTCGGTGTCTATCCTCTTTTTTTCAGGAATCTGATTCCCGCCGCCGAGACCAGCCGGGGATCACCGGGACAAAACCGAATTTGTCCGTCGTCTCACAATGGAATCCGCAAACACATCGCCAGATTAGATAACTCGATATTTTCGTTGGGAGACTTCTCTTAGTCAGTAAAAATTTTTATATTATCCGGGATCGCTTATTTAAATATTTGTATATGCGATTTGTAAATCGATGTTATTCATATTCCTCGATTTTGTATCTATTGTATTTAAAGTACTTCAGTTTTTCAGAGACAATTTCTTCCTCGTATATTATAATATAAATTAATATTCCTATATTTGTAAATGCCGTAATTTAATTAAATGTTATATTGCATGTTTAAGCCCGAAGCATAAAATCGTTTAAGTCTCATATTGCCGTGGACCATAAATAACGCTTCGCAAGGAGTTATTACGTGGCAATGTAATGACGAAAAACACGATTAACGAGATTTGTCAATTTAGATAAGAGGCTTTCATTCGCAGCCCGATTAAAAATTTCGCCCGTGATCCTCGAGAGCCGTAATATTTCAGCACATCTGCGAAGATAATAACCAGACTGGGCATATATATAAAGCGGTGCCTGTTCTGCGTCAACACGTCCGTTGAAAACATCAGCGGCTGTTTCGCTTTCCTTATCTATACGTGGCATAAACTGCCCCAGCATAAATGGAGGATGATACACCGCAGCGCGTAAAGGAAAAAAAAATATCGCTGAAACTCCCGTAACATTCGTACGTCAACCGCGGGAAATGGCGAACTCGCAGAGCAATTTTTATCCATTTGGACCCCGATCCTCATGAAGACGGACGAGGATTCGATGGTGGCGCGAAACGCCTCGGAAAGGGAGGTGATGACTTTTCGCCGACGGCAATTTTTCTGAAAAATACCGGACACATGGCCCACGTGAAGGACGACGGTAGCCGCGAAAATGATGCGTTTTATGGTTTTATAATGCGAATGGTTGACCAAAAAGGGGATCTCGGGATGAGACTGTAACACATGGCTGCCCGTGTGTCTACCGCTCTTTTCTGTTCACATACATGTACGTGTGTACGATATGCGGCAAGGGGATGACCGCTTCGACTGTCCACTACGAAACTGGGTAATGAGCCGTCACGTAGCCGGGTTTACTCCCCAATAAAATCTATATCAGGATTCAGAGGGGGGACGCCTCTTTTTATCTCGGCACCGCCATACATCATTCTCGAAGCGTCGTCGTCGTCGTCGACGCACACTACCATTCTTGCTTTTCAGTTATAACTCCGCCGCAGTCTGCGAAAAGTTTGATTTATCGTAGAACCTTGACGTTTCGAGGTATCATTCACCGTAGATGCGTTTCCGCATGCTTAAGAAAACGATTCGATCGCAAAGTATAATATGTTATATCAAAATACAGATAAATGATGTACGTGTGTTTGCGGTATAAAATATCAGAATCATCGTTAACATTTATTTGTTAACTAATCAAACTTTATCGCTAATCGTCAGCAGAGTCGTAACATTGTACGCGTGCTTTGTTTCACGCGACACAATTTACAGCGCTATTTTTAGATTTCACAGCCGTTGTCTTTCCATAAAAAAAAAACAGTAAATCGTAAGGAATCATAAAACGACGGTGTTGCGTAATTAGCAACACGCATGGCGCCACTGGCGTACTAAACATTCGACTAAAATAAATAACCACGACTGGGCAAAGCTTGATTTATGATGGAAGCCTGATGTTCTTCTGGATGTCATCCGGGTTTAACGCTTTTCGTGATCTTGAGCGCGCTTTAGAACCACCATCCCGGGAACCCGATCAATAATACAACTCGTAAACGCACTCGGTGTCGGGAATGATGGCTTCTCCAGTTTCAAATACGGCCAAACGTGAGTAATGCCAAACAAACGGGAAAATATACCTATCTGACAGCAGTGGCGACGTCGGCAGCGGCCGCGACCACGTCGTGGGAGACGCACTATATTTACGCGGTGGTGGTTTCGTCTTTTTTAACGGGCGCCCACAGTCGAACCGTTTATATTTAGCGCGCGCATACTCTTTCGGCCAAAGGCACCACCTTGTGACGTGTCAGATGCGACAACTCGTGCTTGCCTTTTTATCAAATGCGGGTGACCCTTCGTGGCACTATTTCAGGGCGCATGGGAACGTCGTTCGGCAGGTGCCCCCGGCTGATTATAAATAATCAGAGCATGCCAGCCTCTCGTGCCGCGCGGTATGGATACGCTCATGTCGAGGGGACCGCGTAACATAAACGAGGGAGCTTAAGACAAGATATTTGTTCGTTTTACATGTAAGGTGCTCACGGACGCGTTTAACGCACACGACGATATTTGTCGTAGAAAGTGAAAATAATTTTTCTTGTCTGAAAATTTCATTATTCTATACTTTTTTGCAGACTTCAACATTTTGAAATAAAATGTCTTTGTATAGTCAAAACCCAAAGAATTATAATTCTGTTGAAGAAATTAATTAAATACGCCACATTATCAAAGCAGAGGAGAACATAATATCAGGCAGAATTCGCATACTCGAGCCGACACGAGTTTCGCCTGATTATCCAAATGAGCGAATCATCGTTTGACCGGATCGTCTTTTCCGATGCGGAATAAGTGGCATGAAATCGGCATGGAAGTGAACGTATGAAGTTTGAAAGCTCGTGGGTTTCAACAGGTGCTTTCGCGGAGCTGAAGTACGCAGGTATGTGGAAGCAAGCACTCCTACCCGTGAAGACCTCTTACATGTGCACACTCCACTTGCGCACAAAGCGGGCCCGTATATTTCTGCTTTCCATCTCGACAGCTCGCAGAGGCTCTCTCGAAAAGTGTGCCGCAGCAGTATTCGTCTCTCTTTCTCTCTATCTCTCTCGTTCTTTCTTCGCTGTCCTTCCTTTCTCGCGCACGCCCTTTCCTTTCGTTCGCTGTACGCTTGCACATTGTCATACAGTCAGACGTAAACAAATTTTCGAAGGAGATGCGTGCAGAAACGTTTCACAGTTAATAAGCTGTTGGCGAAACATGGTGGTCATTAAACGTGCGTTTTCATTGTACGGCGCACACTCGAAGACCTCTGGGGTCGCGCAATCATCGAGTGGCAAAGTTGCGGTTAGAGAATATCTCACCCTGATGTGCCAGTTGGCCTGTGGTTATTCATATCGAACGATTATGGTATTTTGCATACATATCCAATGACAGATGATTTGCGTAATGCAAATATTTTTAATGAAAATAAATCTCAGTGTAGTAAACGAAAACTCATTTGTGCTGTATAAAGGATGAAAGTTCAAAGCTTTCTAAATAATCAAAATATAGATGGAAAATATAAATATAGAAATATAGATGCGATCGAAAGAAATACGAAATATAAAATCAGGATTGAAAGTCGGACACTCATCCCGGTCAATTCCCTTCGAGATCACTCGAGAATTAGGGTCTATTCGTTCGAGACACTCGAGAAGATTAGACTGTCACAAGCTTTTCTACGTTTCCACGTTTCACAATAAGCCTGCGCAACGTAGCGCAGAAGAGGACCTACCCGAGGGGCGGTTGCATCAAGTGACCGTTATATCCACTCGAAACAGAAAAATAATTCTATCTTCGTAAAGCAAGCAGCAGCATGCGAGAGCGATCTGACACGGAAAAACGGCGGACAACGAAAAGAAGGGAGATGAAGAGAGCGACAGAGATATTCGGAGGCTATACGTAAGCCCCTCGACAATGGGGAAGATATTTTCTCTAATGAACCAAGACGAGTACACTCCAGTGCCAATTACACTTCAACCGCGTTCTCCGTATTTCGCTCTACTTGACTTCTGTCATTTCAAAGCCAACGAAATGTCGGAGAGACAAGGCCGAAATAGGAGAAAGAGAGAAATAGAGAGGATGGCCTGCTGTGAGAGGTCTCTTCCATGGGCATTCACGATCGATGCTAAATCTCGTCCCTTCTCGTCTCTCATTCGGAGCAATAAAGCGCGAGACGAGGAAGCGAGGCGTAGAGATAAGCCGGACAATTAATTTTAAGGCGAATCTGAAGATGGAGGGACTTTGGCGCGATACGCCTTCGTTATGAAAGATCACTTACTCGCTACAGAGTACGCCCTCAGTTTTCTGCTAAAGAGCTCCGCAATCCTTTCCAAATGCTCGCCGAGTACGAGTTGTTGCGAAATATACTTTGGTACGTCGTCTTCAAATAATTAGCACAATCGTGAGACCCAAGTTTTAATTAGCAGTTTCGAAGCAGTTTCAAATAGAATTGCATATGTACATGCCTTTGAGCAGTTTAAAAATAACAAGATTATTATGATGTAGATGCAAAATAATCTTATATTTATTGTCTGCTATAAAATATTCCTGCGATGATATCATATGATGCACGTTATGATAATATCACAGCGTACGATATCATATGTGATTGAAATATAATACCGAGATTATAATTACGTAGAATTATCACAATCACATTGAAGTAATGCCTCCGATAAATTAATAGCGGGCGAATAGTTCTAGTTACGCAAACGAGATGTGCGACGACGGTACGTCTTAATTTACCATAGATTACACAGATCACAATAAACCAAGTCGATAGGGTCAGTCCGAGCCGTAAGCCTTGATTAACGGATTTAATTATGGGATTGTGTGCGGGGCAGGATTGCAGCGGTCATTATGGGGGCCTTAGTAACCCGTATCCCATACACCCTGGATATACCTATGATGCTCCTTTAGTATACACAGTGTTCCTACATAACATCCAATAATATGTGTACGTGAAGCAAACACTTTCCGCACTAAATATACTATCAGACTCATTGTATTCTTTTTGTTGTAAAATATATTCGCCCTACTGTTTCATTTTATAACGGTACAATTATTTGCGTGTAAATATCAAATTTTATTACACCCTGTACATAAAAGTCTAGCCGTCAGAATCCAATACGATATTGCAGACTCTCGTGGTCCCCATAGGGAATAAGACTTTAAATACGAACCCCATTTCTCTCGCCGATGCGCGAATACAGAAAAGCTGGTAAACGCGAAAGATAATTAACTTCGTAATTAAAAGATACGATCGCACGAAAGCCTTTCACGGTGGCTAAGTGACAAAGGCAATCAATCAAAGGGACAAGCGTGGATTCCACTCATGTCGAGACGTTCGATGTATATATAGATATAGACGAGCGTATTCGTGCTCGGATCATTAAGGCTCCTATCATTTGTTACCATCAGGGATCGGTGTATCCGTTAATACCATGTTTCACGGCTCCGCGATTCCGCCAGCGGAGTATAAGCATATTAAACCAAGTATTCCGGATGTGTAAGTATTGATTTTCTCGATACGAAAGATACGGTCGTCTACGAATTCGCCGTTTACACGAGCGATAAAAGATTTAATCCTTCCACAACGTTAACTCTGACGTGACAAACGCGATTGCAAATCGAAGTTTTAAAATTGTTGCACGTCATTAGCAAGTAAGCGATAAGTAATATCACGTATTATATATGTGATTTATATATACATAAATGGAAATTAACATATTTCTCGATACATATGTCTCGATATTAAGCAATACATTATCTCCTCGTCACATCCGAGAGCATATTGTATACGAAACGTGTTGTGATATACCGAACGTAATTAGGATCGCGTGATTCAGGGAGCGAGTATATAGGATGTTTGGAATTTCGATTACAAGGCTCCTCGAGGTACGTTCTCAAGATGTCACTTTGCATGAATTTCCTCAGGCCAGCGTCTCGGAGAAAGCTCTCCGTAACCACCGGCGTGTGCAGAGGCGGAACCCTCGGTTAAATGAAATCACGGTCAATCTAACGTTATGTAAATCGGCGGTCACTATCTGGTCAGTTTTGCATATGAATGCCAAAGGGACGGCACACTTACGGCGCCGTATACGACCTTAAGATGATACTAATCAGTGCTCTCCCAGGAGCCGAATTCTATCCACGGTTCGTTTAGTTTAGTGCTTTTGGGAGTCAAAGCCGGGTCGAACGCGTAGGAATTACGCTTGAGAAGTTTAATATCGAGCGATTCTAATGTTACAAATTTTCGTAACGTCATCTTTTCAAGCGATTATTTGATTAAGCCGATTGTTTGACTAATTATATCAAAGTAATTATGTCAGAGAGTATATTTTCTATTGTCATTGCGAGATACGTGACTCCATTAATTGCGTGTCGCAAAGTATTTCTAACGCCGAAATGGCCAACAACATAATTTTCGCGCTGATTAAAACAGGCATGAAGAAATAGTGGGATCTCGCTCGACGTATTTAAAATATTTTAATCGGGCTATTCGTGCCGGCGAGGAATCCAATGCGAAGTGGTAACTCGTAACACTGCGCGCTTCTAATGTCACCACATGGTTTCGATGACTGGGCCTGTACCGGGTAATCCTACGGGGTAGCACCTACTCGAAAAGCGTCGATCGCGCAAGTATTGTCCATCGACGATTTGCGTCGCGATTCTATATTAAACACAACCGAGCGACAATTGTTTCCCGTTTATCGACAGCAACGGTATTATCCCGAGGGGTGCGCACCCTCTGATTAAAAATTCTCGCGTGGTTAAGCCTCTGATAATGATCTTCCCTAACCCCTTTCTGCCCATGGGGTTTATACAGTATGGTCTAAAAACGATTGTACTTACTCAGTCGGCGTACACGGACGACGACTAAAGCGCAAATGGCTCGAGGTCATCGCAGAACAAGAATTAACGATCGTTGTCAAGGATGCGTGGTGATCTTTTTTGTCAATTGACGTTGGCTACGTATCGCAGAAATCTCGTGAGGATCCAGCTGTTCCGCAACTCTTGTACCTGTAAACGAGTTGTTTCGAAACCAGATATTTTCACGAGTTATTCGTCAGTCACATACTACATTATTTATTTTACAATCTTATTTTTCCTCGCTGTTATTATTTACTTATTATTTATATATATGACATGTATAAAATTGTATAAATATGTGTATATAATGTGTAAAAAATATGTGTAAAGAATGTATTATATATGTACATAATATATAATTAAGTATAATGCAATATATATATTTATAATATACATTTACTATTTATATAATGCGAATGAATACATCAAAGACGCGAATATTGCGATTGATATATCCTCCGCAAGTATCATGTCGAGATACTATCTTTAGCCCGTTATTAATTAATATCGTGTCAAAGATTAAATGAATTCCTATTGAAGATTCTCATCTGCCGGCAAGCCAAGCGTGAAGCAGGCGGTCGCCCGCGAAATTTGTCATAGACCTAACGACCCTCGTTATTAAAAGTAACGTTCCAATGACCTCGCGTGATAATCCATTCACTTGACAAATCGAGATAATTGCAGCGGCAGCCCTTAATCTCGAACACCGTTCAATCCGACAAACAAAAGACTTTTAGAGACTCTGAGAATCCACACCGCACGCGGAATTAAAATACGAGTTACTTGAGTGTCATTCATTATCGATTTATACATAATCTCAAGAAGAATATAAATTTATAAGTTAAATATTAAAAACTCATTACATATACATAAATTAATAATTTGCTAATGTAAAACAATAATCAGAACATACATAGTACGTCTATAAATGAGTCACGCGAATAAAGCTTCTTTATCAAATATAAAGTACTACAGTTACAGGCGAAGTTCGTCAATTTTCCGTGAAAATAACGCGACAGAAACGCATTGAATAAAACATAAGAGACATAGTCGCGCGAAGAAAAAGAATATAAATATTCGTAGTCCAGCGAATCACGCGCTTCCATTAATTAAATATTCAAAATCGCCATTAATCCGGTCATCCCGCGCGATGGCCATCCCGCGCGACGGCCATTCACAACCGTGGCGGTTGAAATCAGCCTCAACGAAGCCCGGACCGTTCCGGATCTCCGCGGCTTAGGCAAATGAAAGCCGCGGCGTTCGCATGCAAATATACACTTTTGTGCACGAAACCCGGTAGCGCCGGGCACAAGCGTTAATAAATTTTTCCACAGTCGCTCCCGGTTGCCGAATTCGACGTGTGACTAATGACGGCGAATTAACGCGAGAGCCCAACGTATCTGAGAACAATCAGGTGCTGTTGCTGGCATACGGAGAGAGAGAGAAACTCGAAGCCGCGACAGCGCGGGAAAAAAAGCGCCAGTCACCCTCTCACTGTTTGCCCAAGGTGTGACAAATTCCGAAAGATAGATCGATCGACCGTGCCTCCCGTTGCGTTACGTACCTGTCTTCCTGCGTTTGTTCGAAACCCATTCACATTCAAATGCGAAGTTAACGAACAAGGTGGTCTCGGTAATAAATGACACGAGCAAAAAGTGCGCACATTCCCCGACCTCTCTCTCTCTCTCTCTCTTTCTTTCTTTTACCCCCGGGTTAATTATTCAGACTAAGGGGATTGTAAGCAGATTGGTCTCACCCCTAAGCTCCTATCTCGGTACAACGAGGGTGGCAAGACGGGGCGGCAGAGGGATCGACCAAAGACTTTAAACCGCCCTTACTTACTGACTAGTGTCTGTGATTAGAACCAGAAATATGCTAAGCGGCCTACCAATTACCGGAGATTCCTAGTCGCGGAATTACGTCGCCTGGAATAGAGAGGCTCGCGATACAATCGAAGCGGTAACCACGTCGAGAATAATTATGTACAGGCGTTTTTACATCTTGTTTTCCAATCCTCTGCAAGGAGATAAATAAAGACTAGTAAAGTTTTAATATATTTAAACAATTAACATCATTTAGAATAAAATTGAGCTATAGTGAGTTATAAAAAAATGTTATTTTACTATATAAATTTTTCTAAAATTATATTTCACGATGATTTGTATGAAAAGGATATAACATTGTATTAATAAGAAATTTTTGATAATCTCGAGATTCGCGAGATTCTGGATCGTAACTCGGTTATCGAACCTCATAAAATCAGTTTCGCCCAAAACGTTTGAATTGCATCCAACGAGTTTTTCTAATCCCAATGTACGATCGAAGTCTGCTACAAACGACACGGAAGTTCAATCGTCTGCAGCGAGGGCGGAAATTAATTCCATGTCCGCGACAATAATTTTAGACGCGGTTCTTTGAGAAGGCGACTATACAGACTGGTCGGAGGCACGAAAGGATAGTGGAAAATCGTAAGGGAACATTGTCGTTAACTTTTACGATGCCATTAACGTGGCCGTCTTCCGCCATTCCGAACGCGAGCTGGACATCGTGACGTCATCGTGAAAGAAGACCAAAAGAAGCAAAAGAGAGTTAGAAAAAGAATTAGTCGAGACCGCGAGTTGCCCAATCTTCCTTCCCACTCCACTCATTCTTTCTTCGTGCCTCGTATATCCTTCTATGGTATCGCAACGGTCGTAACTTCGACAAAGGGCAATATTCGAGTTACTCGAGCTGAATGCGGAATGTTCTCAGCAAATTGATTGCCGGGAAGGATTTAATAACATGCTGGTTATTGTTGTTTGTTATTAAATCTTTTTTCATAACATAATAATGGTTTACGTAAATATAAAAAGGTATAAAATAAATATAAAAATATATCACAGAAACAGGTTAATAAAATATATGAAACAGACTAATAAAATTATTATATAATTAGCAGATTGTGTCGAGTTCAATTTACACAAATTTCTTTATTTACCCAACACCTTCAGACAGCACGCTTGCGGTTGGCGACGCGACGACAGCCGTGCCTTCTGCAAATGGCAGCTTGGTGTTGAAAAAAATAACAAATCGGGGAAATACGAAGAAAAACACGGAGAAGAACGGTTAGACGAAGGTTACGTTTTGGAACTTGACACGCGTATCTAAAACACAAGTCCGGGCCACGTGCCGGGGGTACCCTGCCTGTCAAGTCACGTGACCGTGCGTAAAAGGGTTGAGATTTTCCAGTCCGGACTTTTCGTGGCACGGCTTGACAGATCGTTTCGCTAAGTCTGACTGATACTCGTCCGCCACGGGCTTCGCTTTAATTATGAGATATTATTCCATGATCGCGCCCCTCTAAGAGCGAGCGGGTTTAATGCCTTTTTAAAAGGAGATCAAGCTTCTCTTTCGTATACCGTGCATAGATAGACCGTCAGCGATCATCGCGCGACACAATGCCGCCGGAGTTTCAGAACGAAACAATTAGCCGAGTGTCGTTTCGGCGAGCGTAGTGTGAATTTCAGTCCAGAGGATCAAAGCTTTCGCATTTGTACGCGGAGCTTCTCGATCGGCTCCCCGTTTCAGGAAGCCACCAGGGACAATATCATCCCTGCGAGAAGGTCGTTACTTCACGCTCGGTCGCCGAAACTTGGTGAAATTCTAAAATTCTCGAAAGGTTCCGGGTAATATCCCGGGAAAAGTTCCGACACTTTCTTAAACTTCGAGGCAACGTCTAGATATGATATCCAGTTTATTGCAGTCTACTCAACAGTGCCTGGAAGCTTCTATGATTTTAATCCTCGCATTCTCTGTCTTTCTCTCTTCCTTTCTCTTTCTCTCTCTTATATATCCTTCTTGATGAGATTCGCGATATATAAAACGATTTTAATTAAATTCTTAAGAATAGGATATTGTCTAATAAAACACTGTACATACTATGTTATGTGAAAACTTTAAAAGTGCTAAAAGTTGTTAATCTCTATTCTTCCCCTCCCATTTAAAAGCATAATAAAACAATATATAAAGCATAGAAGAATTTTGTTAATAAAATATTATTAATTGTAATATCCATCATTTCTTTATAAAAATTCAGATAAAATAATTATTTAATAATCTCTTTGTAATGATAAACATAGTGATATACTGTTATAAAAGTTGTAAGAAATTTTAAGAAAATTTATACAGCAAATACAATCTACCATATAATACACGCAGCAAGTATAATATCTAATAGTTTTCCAGAAATGCTATAATAGAATGAAAAATTGATATCTCTCACACTAACGCAACGACTTTCCAAACAAACCATAAAGAACAGCAAATTCAAGAAGAGTCGACAAGCGCCACGTCACGCGCATTACGGACAATAATATTCCGCGCGACTTTGCCATCAGAAGACGAAAGAAGCGAGTGATGGATGCGCCCTATAATCCGCGCTAACTTCCTACGGGATTTGGCGGCGATGGTTGCCTCTGGCGCCTCTTCTCTCCGGCGCAAGCAAGCAGGCAAGCAAGTCGGCAGGCAGTCACCCCTAATTCAAACCTGGTCTAAAACCTCGAAATCAAGTCAAGTCACTAAGTCTCATCTCCTGGGGGTCGTGTGCGGCGCCCCGAGACGCCATTCTAATTAACATCGTGTCGCTCTTACGACTTAAGTCGCGGCGTACGACTGAGACGTCTTCTGAAAATCATTAGAAGAGGGAGGAGAATGTGTAAAGAGATAGGCGAGGGACGAAGCGACGCACGGATAGGTTCGACTGTCAAGTCGGAACAGGAAGGGGAATGGTCGAATAAATAGAGGCAGGCCACCACCAGCATCCACAGCAAACCAGAGAGGAGACGACTTTCCGAGTCGGGGAGAGAAGCCAAGAGGAGGCGGCAGGATTCAAATTTTCGCAAATCATTCTGCGGGGGAAGAGAGAGATAGAGAGAGAATATTCGGTAACCCCTTTTCCCGGGATTATCGAGGACCCATGTGGCCCTGGCTCGCTGATGGCTCGTTACTGTACCGTGCCTCTTCTCGATAACCGACAGATATTGCTATTTATGAACGTCGCCGGGCCCTCGTCACGCCACTGCCGGCGCATCTCTTTGTCTTTCGTCGACTATACGCGTCGCCGCCTCTATAGTGATTGTCGGCTCCAGTCACGTCCCCGACACGTGTCGAAGATAGTGTTTCACGAGACGTATCTGCGTACGCTGATGTTGTCGATCAAGATGGATTGATGCCGAGGAAGCGGAAAACGATTTTCCAAACTGTTGGTTAGGCTGATGAAACATATCGCAGTAAAAAAGAACTAAAGATATTACACAAAGCAGATGCAACATCATAGATGATTTCATACTGCTATTCAAAACATTTTATCTTACTCATAAATGGACATGTTAAGACGATATAATCTAAAGGAATATTGAATAATAAAATTGGAAGATAGATAATAAGAAAATAGATAATAGAGATAAGAAAATCGATCGTCATGCAAAATATGACACTGTGAACGCGAGCTAAAACTTAAATTAATCGAGAGGTTCTATTAGAAATTCTAATCGCTCTATATTAATTAAGAACTATGGCTCCAAATATTTCGCTATTGGTAGTATTATGCCGATCTCTAGACGCTTAAGCGGGTTCTCCGGACCCCACTGGAAGTTACCGATGTCCGGCTTAAGTAAACGAAGCAGTCGCCGCAGGGGTTGCTGCGATGGACTAAGATATTTGTCACCTCATTGTTCGTCTCTTGGGTCCTGAGCTAAGTTCACAGGCAGAGTTTAATGTTACGCAATTCCTGCGAACGCCACAGAGGATTATTCCTGCGGGCAGGATGTGCTGCGATATATCTTGCGCAGTTCGTCGCCGAAACGAGCTCATTTCTCGGAGCGCACGGAGAAACGCCCGACTCGGAGTCTTCTCGCAAATTCCGGCGAGTTTAAAGCAACGACGATGAAATAGTGGGATAGCACGCCCGAGGTATTACGACGCGAATCTTAATTAGCGCGCTTCAAAATCGCCACGCATAACTGCCAGAAAAGCCGATGACGACCCCGAGATGGTAACTGTCCCTGGTTAAGCACGACCGTCGTTAATTAATCCGCGTTATATATAGCGATATATACAAAGGATGTTACAGGTTTTCCTCATACTTGTTATAATAATAATACATATGCAAGAACAGCGACGTTTATAGCGTTCGTTCGATCGCATGCACAATCGAACGGAGAGGAAACGTCGTCGGTCGTGTCCATGGAATTTTTCAATCGCCGCGATAATGACTGACTTTCACGCTCAATGAGGTTCCTTGGTCGCGAGCAGATCTAGATCCCGATAACGACCGCGGCATTAATTCAACGTTTCGCTGCAATGCACGCGCTGCCACACGATTTCGAAAGGCAGTTCGTGCAGGTGGTTTGTTGATATAATTTCGCGACCTTACGGTTAAACTATAGCACGTAGTGATGCTGATGAGAGCGGTGTGCGCGAGTCAGACCATTTGCCGTAATTATACGGGCGGCACTGATCGTGGCAATGTAATGGCAAGGTATCACAATGTCGAAGCCATGTCGTGCAACGGCCCCTTTCGTGACCAATGATCAACGGAGTCGATTTGTAGTGTGCATTAGTTATCAACATACCAATGGCTGATTGCACGGCTACTGAATCACGGAATATAAATGTTTCATTACAAAATGATAACGGAGACAAATTGAATACATTTCTATCAAATTTTTACTAATAATGCAGATTCACGATAACATGTATATTTACAATACATTGGATTCAATGTAAGCACTTTAATTAAAGACATGTTTTACAAGAAAACACTGCGATACTTGTGGAATGTCTGGTTAGTAAAACATTGTGTCTTGTGTTTGTCACGTTCGACAGCTATTTGTAAGACCAACGAGCCTCTTTCAACAGAAATATGAGCTTTCCGGATCGAAAGGCTGTAACTCGATCTCCCTTTTAGACAAGCTGTTAATTTTCTAAATTTAGAGGGTAGACGTAAGAAAGCTCGATCGCCGAAGCGGTCATGGAAACCAGTTATCTCTTACCCTATTTGTTTTCAGCAGCTGACTGCGGCGGGGATATGAGGGTAGTGCGCGAAAGCGACGAAAACGCATCCGGGTCGAGGACTGGCAACGAGGGCGGCCCCTTGCTCCCTGGGGGACATCATCAAGGAAATTGGATTCGGCATTTTTCAAATCCTACCCCGAAAAACACTCGTATAGATGTTCAACCGGTCGCGCCGAAACCGTATTTTCATCCCTAAGAGGCTAGTGCTTAACAATCAAATTACGCTATTTTTATGCCGCTTAGGTTGAGGGTAGAGAAAGAGAGAAAAAAAATACGACAGGGTGGACTAACGCTGTCGTATCAAATTTTAATAAGATTGCTTTGATAGCTCTATCAACCTTGTTTTCCCTGAACAGAACTATTTCTAAAATTTAAACACAGACACACACGCGCAAAAATTTAAAATTTGATACGTATTCGTTCCTCACAAAATTATTCTTACAAAAAAATTAATCAATAGACGAGTGTCAGGCGTCCCCTTTTTCCACTTTATTACATACATGACAAGATCAGATTGGGAGGCAAACGGATGATTTTCGTCGGAATTCGACCTCGTCACCTCGAGACGATCCCTCATTTCACAGTTCCAGCCGAAGATTAAGATCTACCCCTTAAAGCATCAACTTGCTGCTTCGCTCGCGGCTAAGTTTCGCGCGGTCGTAATTCATCGCTAGCAGATAACGTCGGTCGATGTATTATTTATCCTCGTTGTCACCGCAATTATTCATATCACATACCACGCCTCGGTTTCCGCCGGCAATCGAAAGCAATTCGTCTGCATATTGCTGCGTTCCAAGATAGCGCGGACATGTTAACACGTTCTATTTCTCAAAGTGTGGCATGTTAATTAGAAATATAGATATTAACGCGCCATGCGCAAGATGTGAAACAAAAATAATAAAATAACATATATAAAAAGAATATACTAATATGTTTCGAAATAAATCAGAGTGCATAAGTGATGTGTACTGTGTGTTTACACCCAAAAAATATATTATTTAAAAATATTGAACTTTTCCATTAATCAGTCATATTGTTCCAGATTAAGGAAGGTAAAGTCGTACGGAGAACAATAGCAGTAAAATTATACGCAAGAAAACGCGAACAACTCCGGAACTTTCGCGAGCTCTGGTAGTATCATCGAATGGAGATGTAATTACGAATGAAGATTAGCTGGAAAACCAGGACGCTATCTCGGCAGCCAGAATCTCGCGAGACGAGAGCGTATCTAGTTAGTACGTTTACGACAGTTCGCAGTAAGGAAGGAAGGAAGCGAGACGGGCGAGCAGGCGGACGGGCGCGCATTGTCATAAAACGTAAGCACGGAAGATATCTCCAAGTGTGAAATATTTCAGTCTAATCCAGCAATATCATAAAGAACGCCTGGCGAGGCGGCCGCGCGACGAAGCACCGAAGTCGTAACCAGGCATTAGGGCTGTTTACAAAAGGCCCTTCGATGCCGCCGTCGCGCGAAATCGTCGTTTACGGACGGAAGGGCGAGAGGACGAGCGACGGTTGCGGGAGCGGCACCGGCTGCGAAACTCACCACCTGGGTCCTCCTCACCCTTATTATCAACAATCGTAAAACGCTAAATTGAAAGTCCTCGAAGGAGGAGAGAAAGCATGCGCCGCACGGTAGAAAAGAACGGTGAACGCGCTCGGCTACAAACAAGATCTGCGGTTAGGGCAATTTCGACAGTCGGCATAAAAGGGCACTTTAAAGCGGGAATCGCTAATACACGACTGTAAAATTCATTTCTGTCTGCAGCTGCGGAAAAACACCGTAAAGGATGATATAACAAACTTCGGTAACATAACGTCGCGATTAAATTAGCCGCATTTGTACAAGACAAAAGGCATTAATAGACGGCAACGATATAAAGAAGAATCGCGCGTAGGAAAGAAGAATATCGTAAAACTTCTGCGAGTGTTTTTCCTCTAGGTTCTCTCGATAAATAGAGAATCACTCGCGATGACTTCGAGAAAAAGTTAACGGACGGCATCGGGAAGATCTTGGCATCTTCCTCGGAGGACTAGCGAATTCAATCTGTCTGAGGTGACAAGACAAATGTGCCGCTGTACTCCGTCTCGCATCCCGATCCTGTCCTCCTCCCGCAGGACAGCCACGGGTCAATTAGCCAAAAAATTGGGGCGTCGCGCCAGTGAATACCTAGAAAAAGTAATTCGATTGAAAGGGAGCAGGCTATAGAGATAAGTGAGAGAAGATGCCAGTCATCCCTCGGTAATTAGTCAAGGGTCGCTTGAGTG
This sequence comes from Cephalotes varians, assembly GCA_037157785.1. Lineage (NCBI taxonomy): Eukaryota > Metazoa > Arthropoda > Insecta > Hymenoptera > Formicidae > Cephalotes > Cephalotes varians. The sequence goes on from JANQDE010000073.1 coordinate 708,190, forward strand.
CCGTGAGGAATTCCGAGTTGAGTTCGGGTATCATCCCCGGCAGATATACAGACCAGAGGGGCCGACTCTGGACGAAGGACGAAGGATAAGCCCGGATCCGCAGACTGATACCGTGGAAAAGTTTTGCGTCCGGCTTGGATTTGATTGATTAGCCCCGCGCGGAATGGAGTGTCGCGATTGTTTCCGGCAGAGTAATCGCGGCTACTTACTCGAACACAAACAGTCGAATTCTTTCTCGCTAATGATAATGATGGACATATACAAGATATTCTCTAGGTAGATACGAAGTTTTCCCATTTCGTCAATTACTCGTGGATGCAAAAATAATGTTTGATAGATTGAAAATAATCATTGCGAAATAAGTATTTTTTTTCAAGAGAATTTATATAACATGACAGACGTTTTTAAACTTCCTCCATGATGAATACGAAAATGGCACATTTATGTTAAACAATTATAGAAATTAGTTGAGTGAATGGTAAATTTATAAAAACCAATAAGCTCAATAAATTCTTTTTTCTATTATTTTTTGAAATTTTATGTTTATTTGCATTTTTCAAGATAAAACATTAAAAATTGAAAGCATATTCCTGTTAAGTGATTAAAGAAGCCAATAGCGCGCGACAGTGCATACATGTATCAATTATTCGCGGATAATGCTTTTTTACTGTCGCCTCCTGAAAAATGTATCCACCCACGTGTGCATAATGGAGCCGCGAATGCCAAAATCGAAACTCGGAAATGGCCGAATGCCACGTTTCATTACACGCGGGTGCGGAGAGCGAATACCAGGGATAATACATTTAATCAAGGGCGAAAATGGTTTCGTCGCGCGAATTTCGATTCATACGCGGCGACCGAATGCGCGCACGGGTCGCGTCATTGCGCGCGTGTGGAACGCGTTTTTTCCCAGATATATCCATTAAGCCGCGGGTATTATATCCATGCCGCGCCGAAACGCATCAGGTCTTCCAAAATACCATCGAACATCATGAATAGCCCGGATCGCCATTCGACGGAACGTGACCCGTGATCCGCGATGAGCCAATGATTGTCTCTCTGTCGAGGCCAACGTTTCATAAAGAATGCTAACATTCGGAGTGCTCTCGCTGCGGGGGCGAAAGCGAAAGAGGTCGGGGGTTAAAATGTCAGTGGCGATGAATGGTGCGACCTGTGTCATCAGGAGATAGGTACGTGACATTTCGCGGTGTATCCGTGGCTGTTGCGGCGTCGAATTACTAGCGTGTAGCACGCCGTTGTAGCACGCACGTGGTGTGTGCGCGCGCGACAGGGAATGTTACGGAGGTGCTTCCAGAGCACTATGGACTGTCGGCTAGTCCAGTGGGTATACGTATTGGACTCTGGACAGCGGTCATCTGTCACTGTCAAGCCCCACCACCCGGCTGCCTTACGGTCGGCCGGGTGGCGTCAGTGAGGAGGACGACGAAGGGAGGATCGAACCCTCCCGTATTCCTGGTAACACGTGCCGATGTCTATGCTCGGACCCCGATCGCGCATCGCTTCGTACATATTATATACGCGCGCGTGGATATATATCGTGAGACACGTAATGTACGCGGATATAAATAAAGCACCATACTGCGTTAATTACGGGATCGAACGGCGAGTCGGCGCTTCCGAGCGGTGTGGCTTCAAGGTTTCAAGGTGCTACGAGCCCTGATAAAGTGTTATTTTGTATCTAACACGTGCCACCCCGCATTTAGAGTGTTATTTTCCTCCTTCTCGACATCACGCAAGTTCATCGACGAACGCCTAATCAAACTAATTTCGATACACGCGATTAACGTTGTTAGCGGCATGATAGGCAGAGAGAGAATCGACGAGGGTTAATGGATTGACGTCTCTCCTCGCCTCTGCGTGCTCGCTCGCCAATCGCGTACGTCTAATATACGTCTGTAAACGTCGATGCGATATCTCGCGCGACGTCTACCGCGCCGTAGTAGGTATGCCATCCACCCGATTGTGATACGTACGAAGCATCTCGCAATGGTACAATGCCAGGAAACTGCTTAATCAAGGCAGAATAGTGCCTTGGGCCGTACTCAAGTTAATGCGATATTTGCGAACGTGAAAGGTTAGCAAACCGATCCATAATTCAAAATCAACAATTACGTTGCGATGCCGCGTCGCTCGCGTTCTTGTTTGAGCAACAGTTCCGAGTAACGAGCGCTTATGCAATCGACACGAGATGCGATATCTAATTTAGAGTGCTCCGAGGTATCATCGGGGAAAGTCACTAAATAAAGAGAGGTTTCCACAAATATAGAAGATGGTCGATTAATTCTAGTACACGTTCTGAATTATTTGTTCGGTTCGCCGTCAGGAGCAATTGACGAAGGGAAAATCGCGAAATAAGAGATCATTTGAAGATAGAATTGCCGATTAATATGCGAAAGATATTCTCACGCTTAGAAAAATAATCATTTATCAAGAATAGCAATTGCGCAACCGAGCAATTAGACGCCTGTCTACTTCGAGCGGAAGACACGATCGATATTCAGACAGCATGCTCGCGCGTCGGAGATACGAACGTTAAATACCGGCGCGACTCCTTGGGCTTGCATAGTGATTAATAACTGGCCGTTCACGTCGCATTACTCATCGACGTCTCGTGCGCCTCGTAGACTTCCGCCAGACGACCGTTACGAGTTTGCTGCGGTTTTCAGCGAGACGACCCGCGGAGAGCGGCCACGACACCCGCCCAAACGCCACGAATGTTATTACAGCGTGAGTTTCGATGATGTAATATTTCGCGAACATTTTTTCGCCGTAATCGACCTCCTAGATCATACGTCAAATATCGTTACCGCACGACGACAGTAAATATTCGCAGCCTATACCGATGAGAAATGCGGTGCACCGCATAACACGTATCAAGCAGACTTTACAACTTTCCGCGAATTACCTTTTCCTTGTTGTCGTTAACCATTAGGAAATAGAATCTCGTATCTGTATATCTCACAAAAGCGACTATTATCCGTAATGATTCGTGAAACGCGGTATATCCGCGATGTTTCCAGCAGATGCGTTGCAATCTCTCATACGCAACAGAGTTGAACGAAGATTAAGCAAAAATGAGAAAATAGCGGCTTAATAAGATACTGTCGTCGTTAGGAGCAATTGTCCCTTTTCACGTTTGTTCGCAATCACACGCCGCGATAAATCATTAAGTCATTTCACCGCGCCCTGTAATTTGATATGTACACAATGTTCAAAAGGAAGCACCTCCGACGACGATTGCCGACATATATGTATAATGACGAGGTTCTCGTAACTTTCTATATCCGCCGGAAGACGGTCGGTCTTTCGGTTCGGCAACAATATTTTACAATCTAACGGATTTTACGAGCAACTCCCAGCGGTCCCGCGGCTCTTCAATCTTCTTCAACGCGCCTATGAATATAAATACGAAGGCGACGGTGATTTATGCGGCCAGGAAAGAACGAGAAAAGAAGCGGTAAGAGGACGATTCGATACTTCGGGACTCATTTTATGTCGCGGTCAGTGTTTATGCCCCAGATTTTAGCACCTCCCCGAAGGCATTTGAGGTTCCTCCCTGTTGAGAGCTCACCAATTTTTATGACGGTACTCCACGTCGCTTTTTACTCCCTTCTCTCTCGCTTGACTTCCTTAAGAACGACCTCTAGCCGTTAGCAAATCGTGTCGCAAGACAAAGAAATAAATCATTTCTAGTAAGACGAAGAAAAAAAGAGAGAGAAATTTAAAAAATAGTACATTTAAAGTTTAATAAACGCACTCCTCTGAATTCTCGCGAAATTTGCAATGTTTCAAATAGCGTCAATGTTCTTTGAAAATGAAGCCACGAATATCGTACGATACAGATACGGCGTCTGCAAATAAATTCCTAATAAAATTTATGGGGATAATAGATCTTAAAGATGATATTATTTCTTAGTCTATGAAACTACATAGAGATTCTTTTCGTTTTTATGAGAAAGCCAGGAAAGACTGACTCGTATCGCAATTACGTAGCTAAGTTAAAGCACTATTTACACAAGACTGTTTACGTATGCGGGGTGCAATCAAACGCACCGACGTAATTTTCAAAATTTGTCGTGTAGAATCAAAATTCAACGCAAAGTCGTTATTAAGCATTGATAAGGGGTTATTACGCGCGCAGCCTATTGTTGTCCACAAATCTGACGTACGAAAGTGGTCATCGGGGAGGGAAGGAAGGAGGGAGGGCTGCTTTCTTTGATCGACAGGTAATGACAGTTTAAACCGTTTCGATGGCGACGGCGTAACCGCTGTCGCGGCCGGTTTAGGCTCTTCGTGGCACAGCGCGCCAATAATTTCCCCGGTGAACAGTAATCCTTTCCGCATGCAGCCTATAAGCTCCGTGTATGCGTGCGGTCTCCGCACGCAATACGCGTAATGCATTTGATCCGCGCTAAAACGCATTCGGATGCGCGGCTCTGTCGTTTCATGCGCTTACGAACTTCGGCCTCGGCAAAAACTCGGATGTGTGTTAGAGAGAGACAGGAAGGGAGAGAGGAAGAGAGAGAGAGAGAGAGAGAGAGAGAGAGAGAGAGAATTTCCGACGAGTAGCTGGAGAATGATTTTTAATAATTGCAATCGTTATAATTAGTTTCGTATTTTTAAAGCTTTGTCACCGCTCAAGCTCGTTCTATCAAATAAAAGAATTAGTGAGATGTGTGTGTGTATGTGTCTGTGTGGTATGTGTATATTAGCTCAATTTTTTGATGGATTTATATTGTCAGGAATAAAGCCTTGTGCATGATATGCTTTAATATCTCGATATTGCATCCAGATTTAATCTGGATGATAAGCAAGCTGTATGAGAGTGATTGAACTTGTACTCGGAGATTTTCGGACGGATTTGTTACAATATCATCGGAGGGGATTCACGTCAAGGGTCGAAACTTTTGGAAACGTTTTCAGCATAGCTTCAACATAGCTTCAACTATTATTCTCGTGATTAATAATCGCGTCATGACTTGACTCCAACTTAATCCTCGGAGATGGTTCATATATTTCGCAACATTTCGTCGGAAAATGTTACCGACAAATTACTCGCTTGTATTTCACATCGATGAACATTATTTTCTCGGGGAAAATATTGTTCAACTGTATCTAAAAGATATTTCGATATCAAGCGGAACGAAGAAGATGCATCGTCTTCCAAGAAACTCGGACGTTCGGAGTCTCAAGCATATCCACATATGAAATCTCCATTTCCTCCGTCTCCCGACGCATTACAACACGGAGATCGATTGTCGTGTGCGAATTCCAAGCACGGCGTACGAGCGAGTCGCACGGAAGTGGAATGATGATGTTTCGAGGAAGGATCCTCCCGCTCTCTCATCCCAGTCGACCTCCGCTGTTCGTCTATCATTCGGTAGATCGATCCTCGTCAACGAGCTTGGTGGGTAATACCAATCGCGTCGCGAAAATCACGCTTATGTCGCAGGCATATAGAGAAAGAAAAAAGAGAAAGAGAGAAAGAGAGAGAGAGAAGTGAGGGCAGTGGGGGTGGCATCGAGTTTGATAAATGACACGGACTCCACTTCTGCCGGCGGGAGTGTGAGTGACTACGCCCGATGTAATCAACCGTTGTATTATATAACGGGGTGACTTCCCAGATTAGAAGGGTCGAACGGCGATCGTTCCGTGCTCCGCTTCGTGGAAAGAGTGCGTAACAAACTTCGAGGGATAATCAAATTTGATCGCGGCAGAATACACCTACGATGCTAATTAGTGGCGAGTAATAGCTCCAGGTTTCGCACGAAAGCAGGGAGAAAAAGTATAAATTTTTAATGACGATGCTCTTATCGATGAGGTAGCCCGTCGAAACAAATTTACACTACATTCCGTGAAAAACAATGCATCGTTCGCGATTATTTTAAAGACCGATATAATGTATTCACTTTAAAGGAAAGCGATTCCTTCTGTGAAGATCAGTATTAGCTCTATCGTCAGAGTTCAAAGTTCACGAGCATAAAAGTCATACGGTATTCAATATGCGGTACTCGTGATGCTACGTAATTATCGAGGCAAGAGTTAACAGCGCAGTAAGACACATGTGTGTGGTAATTATCTTAAGGAGCGTGTGTCCAAAGCCTCTCGAAAGACGTGCGAGCAGCTAATGCCCAACGTGCGTGCACATTGCGCGTATCGCGCGAGGCAGAGGACCGGGACGGAAAATAATAATGTCAGAGCTTAATTGTTACTCTCGGTCACGCCGGCTGTACGGTTACTTACCCACAATTTTCTTATTACCCGTTAATGATGCAAGAAGTCCCGGAGCGCCGCGCGGCGCAAGTACGCATAAAACTAACCATTACGACGGCCGACTTTACAACGCTTAATGCTAGCCACTGTCGCTGTCGTCGCCGCGTTGCTGGAATAGAGCCGCGGACTTCGGATCACTTTTTGCGCTTATTCGGCATTACACTTTATACCATCGTATACCGCAATAACTAATTCCACGCGCTCGTAAAACTCCGCCGTCTGCAAATAATTATTTTTCATTAACAAAAATGGCCACTCGTCGAACGTGGGTCACCGCGCTCACGTCGCGTTACGATAAATCGGCAATTCTGCTCTCTTATCGAACTGCTGTAACGTTTTGCCCAATAGTGAATTTATTAGAATTGTCCAGTGGCGACAATCGCAACACAAGGCGAGAAGATTCATCGCTTTCGGGAAGAGGCACTTTTAGATCCGAGATTACACCGAGAGAAAAGTTAATCTTAATAAACGAGAGCAATCAGGAGGACCTAGACGAAGGTGGTTGTCGCCGCAAATGCTCGGCGCATGCAAATGTGCTCTAAAGCTAGCAGCGTTTCGTCTGACCCACCCTAAGAATTTACATACCGTTGACTCTCTCTGCAAGCCGCCGTCCGCTCTTTCTCGCTCCGAGTCCAATCCGAAGCCTTTTGTCCGGCGTGGAATGTCCATCAACTTTTTGTCCATCGAGGACGAGTAAATAGGAGAGTCAAATGACCAGACCGGGGCTTTAAGGGCGGCGGCAAAATAGGGCTACCGGCCCTTTTATTTGCTGATTCCATGCGGATTGTTTCGTGATTTAGCATAAATGTTTGATTAGATTCGCCCGACGAATTTGGACCCGATGGGTCGAAGGAGGAATTCTGTTTGCGCGAAGCGCCGTCAATGGCCATCCAATCGAGCACGCGTAATTGTTTAACGACCAAACGGCCCTTCAAGATCCTACAGCCTGCGTAAAAATAGCCGGAACCCTATAATCGATATTTCCAGTAGTAACGACTTCTTGAATTTTAAACGACCATGTAACGACGATTCTCCGATAATAATCCGAATAATCCGATGATAAGCGGATGAGAAGATCGTCTCTCGGCGATCGGTTTGCCGAACGTGATTAAGCCGGATTGCCGCTTCGTTTGCCAAGTCCGGCATCATCGATATCTCGAGATCTCGTAAGGAGACGATAGCGTACGCGAACAAACGCCGATATCCAATCGGTCAAGATAACTCCTTCGGCATGGCGAATTCAGTTAGTGCGCCGGGAGTTAGATTGGGCCATCAGTTTAGACAATGGGAGCTGGTTGTGCGTTTAAGGTAATCCCTCGTGAATGGTGTCCCTCTAGTACTTAATACATTGTCCGCACTGATAGCCGTCCTTTACAACCTCGTCGCAGGACACACCCCGAATCGTCGTAGGGGTACCCCGCCGTTGAAGATGGCCAGCATTAACACCTATTTACCATGGACTACCCGAGAACCCTCAACCGTCAGCAACGTCCGTCGAAATTCGGCGAAAGATAAATAAAAGCGTCTTTACAACCTGAATTATATATTACGTAAATGACAGTCATTATGTGATTGCTTATGCAAAATTATATAAGCGAATAAAAATAAGTCTTTGCATTTTGGCTTAGAAACGAGTTGTATTACTTGGACATCCACTAAAAAAATAGTCGTTTTAAGTCGAATCGTAAACTGTCTTTAACTCAATTGTGTGTCCGTTTATGTCAAGTTTAAAGTCTCTATTGTCACGGTTCTTTCGTTGCTGTTATTCTCCCCAAGGCGACCGAAGGAAGAACAAGCGCTTGGAAATGCATTTGACGTCGGATACAAGCCACTGTTTCTTCGGTCAGTCTCTGGGGTGCGATAAGGTTCCGGACAAATGACCGGTCAGTCAGGACAGAAAACTACTGGCGGGAAAATCAGCCCTCTAAGTAAATTCGTATCAACCCCCGGAGACGAAGGAGAGAAGTAAGACAGGGGATGGGTGATCCGTTATACGAGATTACCGAAGTAAATAACAGGATCTCTCTTTCTCTCCGGATAGGGAAAGGAAGACGAATCACATTACGCATAACCAAATTTTGGAATAATCGTGGTCACGCTCGCGAATCGCACGACCCTCGATCATTCACGCTCCCGTGAATCCTCGCCCATCGTTCGCGGACCATCGCCCATCGAACCGTCGCTCGAATCGCTTAATGTCCATCGCATCTTTTTATGCAGACAGAGAAAAAAGCGCACATACAGGGGGCAACGTTTGTTGCCGTCGATTCGATTTTTCCCGCCCGTTCCGACCCAATTACACGAGGACATCTCACGCGTCGTTTATGAAGTGTCCGGAAGAGAACGGAAAGAAAAAAAACTCTTCCGCCTGAAGTGCCGTCTGAGGGATTAGATGGATTACCGGTCTCGTGATGCTGCAGGGTCCACAAAGTCGATAAGGTGCGCTCCGTAAACGTATTTGCTCGATCGCCGGACAGCGGAACTCAACGATAGATTTCCTCGATGAGAAGATTAAGTAAGTGGAGAGCTCCAAATTACTTTGGAGATGGACTCGTAATATGGCGTCTTACAGAACTTGTGAGTGAAAAGATATTTTTGTTCAAAATACATATCACTATATGAAAACGTAATATTGCAAAATATTTCAAATTTTGTATTTTTAATCGTATTTATTCTTCTATGCAATTAAAAATAAAATTATAAAAATCGTATTTTGAAAAACCGTATCGTAGAAAATATTTATATTAAAATAATTAATTAAATAATTAATAATTATATTTTCTAATTAAAAAATATAAATATTTTCTATGATACGGTTTGCAATGTTACGTTTTTCGTATAATGATATATATTTTGAACAAAAACGGATGATGATAAAATCTGAAGATCTATACGATTTTTTTCCCTAAATATTCGTCCTATTTAAAATCAGAAGGGTATCTATGCACTGCATCATAGAAACAAAGATGAATTCGAGAAATGTTATAAAAGAGCGGTCATATGAATATTTGAATGGAAATGAGCATTTTCTGTATCCACTTAGATCTATCCTCGCGCAGATAATAAGCACTAATATCGAAAAATATTTCATGTCAATCGGCCGACACACGAAATATTGATTTTCCCTCGTGAAAGCTTCAAACTCTGCCCCATCGCACCCCTTTCCCACCATTTGCTGCTACCAATATGCATTCAAACCGGAATTCCATGCACTCGCCGCGTGTCGCGGGCTCGTTTCGACTCCGCGAGATGGATTAATTAATCAAACCGGTTCGAGCGCTCGCGGGGAAAAAACAGTCTGCGTGGTCGATCAACGTTGATGAACAATTGCGAACCCGTGAAAATGATCGTCGCATTTTCGCGCGTCGTTCTTTCCGATGATATTGGACGTCTCTAGACACCTGGGAAGCGTTAAAAATAATTTAAACGATGCTTATTTCACATCCAATATTGAGTTGCGGGAAAATATGACGCGATTGAACACAGGCCCATTAGAGGAAACGTTATAATGGTTGGAAATTATTTATGAACAATATGAACAATAGATATATTTTCGTTAATCTTCCACGTCACAATTAACGAAAACATTAAATAATTCTGTGTGTGTGTGCGTGCCTGCTTTCAATTTATTAATAATTTAATATATACGAAAGCGCTACTGCAAAATGATCGTATAAAAAATACAAAGAGAGATTACTAAATTTATATCTATTAAATAAAATTATAGTTACCCGTGATAATAAATCAATGATAATAAATGATACCGATTGTCATAAACGATTGTATATATTTATCGCTGTCATGTAAATACATGACGAGACGCGTCGCGAGACATGGCTACAATTTATCGTTTCGAACGATTGTTTAGTGACCTAAACGTCTTCTTTGTGCCCAAGCTGAGATGACGTATGTCGGCCGCTAACCGTGTTCGATTAGGATCGACATCCTCGGACGATAATTTATTTATCTTCGCGTATGACAATCGAAAGACTGATCGGTCTTGCCGGTGTAGGTTGCCGGAGAGCAATCAGCTACCAACGAACTTCTGACTCTCCTTCTACGAGCGAGCGTTCATAAGCATTTGAATGGGCCAATCAATCACACGGCTTCTCTCCCTCCTTCCCTCCGCTTCGTTCTCTGTTCGTTCTGGTGACGTCACACTACAGTCATCCCCTATTAGTGGGGTGTGATAGCGAGCAGCTCGTGCGCGGCGGGTCGCAGAAGAAGGAAGGCGGAGAAAGGCGGCGGTGGTTGACAGTCCCAACCGAGGGGGGTTGGTAATTATATATTCTAAGGGTGTCTCGCCGATCAGTCAATGTTTCCGCTGCAGCTCTCCGACAATGGACCAAAGATAGAAAAAGCTTATCTGTCACCGTGCGCCATACTTCCTTAGGGGAAAGCGAGACTTTTAATTCGCGCCGCGATCACCGTATCTGGCAATGAAAAATTAAACTGCCTTCGATTCGATCGTGCATACAAGCGGGATGTTTAATTAGTCATGCTCAACATGGGAGATACAGTTTAATCGTGAGATTAAACTAGCAGTATCAAAGAATCGTGTTTTTATGTCTTTTCATCGCCTTTTGAAAATTGTCTCAGACAGTTTGTGTAATAAATACGTACAACACTGATTCTCAGAAATAAAGACGGACTTCGAAATAAAGTTTCAAATTGAAATTTGTAATATCTCTTTGATTCAATGCGCTTGCTCGCGTTTCTAAGTATCGTATCTGCATTTGTTGTTCATAATGCCCACGCAACCAATAACTGCCATAATAGTATTTGATGTTAATCGGGCTTTGAGTGCGAGTTCACGCGACGGTCGTATCTCGAACGCATGAGCGAGTTGATTAAATTCAAACACCTCGTAGCTCGAATGCCAGAACGAGCCGATGTCGATGGGAGACCGGCTGTGTGCGTGAGTTCAAATATGCTCATATCGGTCCCGCTCAAAGGACTGAGGTAACTCTCGCTGTCCGACAATAGTCACGCATGATAATAGCATACCATCCGAACCCCTCATGCAGCCTGACAGCGTCCGGTCGTCTGGAAGGAGCAAATACCAAAATCGTCAGATCGACTCCGGCCGTTGAAGCCGCGCATTCTCGTCGCTGCTGCTGAATTCTACACATATGCACTCGCGTTTATCTTCCAATGTGTGTGAGGCAACACACGATAAAGTAATCAAGTATATAATTGAAGTCTGATGAATTTAGAAAAAAATATCTCAAATAGAAAATTAATTTTATTTTTGAAGTGTAATTGTACTTAGAGATATGAAAAGCGATATCTTAATCTCTACTTATTTTTCAATGATTTATGCAGCCATATACAAATTTTAATAATATTATATTTTATATAATTATACATAGCGGGTATTTAATTGTGACAATTTTAAAAAAATCAAATATAGCCGACTTTAAAAAGCACTCGACTTCGCAGACTTAACATCAATAAAATCCCTAATCAAAGATAAATTACACGATCCAAGATAAATTCAACCAGCATCAGCTCTTGTGAAGCCCGACGGATTGTATCGTCGAGGGAAAAATCAAAAACAAGCCCAGCGATTTTTACGGTCGTTTAAAACTACAGTTTCGTCGGAGAACGGTCCCGCGTGTTTTCGCGCCCGTCGCGTCGGCGCTCAGTTAACGTATCGTGACGTTTCATCTAGTGGATCGCGAACGAGCGCACAACGATCCCGGTTCATTCGTATTTAAATAATCGTACACATGACGATCTGTCACACGCGACGGTTTATGCCATTTTCTCTTTCTCTCTCTCTTTTTTTCCTCCGCTTGCGGAAAATTTCTCCGATGTATGAAGACTCGCGTAGTCACGAAAACGTCGAAACGACGTAGGCACGATGCGTCGCGTCGCGCAAGAGCAATCTAAAATCTGTCAGGGTTTTGATCGATGCGCGCCGTTCGCCATTTTAATGCCTATCACCCGACAACAAGCCTCACGTGAAATACGAGTTAACCCCCGGGGCGTTCTCACCCTCATCAAAGCGCGATCATCCCTCGAGGAATTCAAAACGGCATCGGCGCCGCCGTGTGAAAATGTTTAAAATCATCTCGCGGCCGTCCGCAACCCTGAATCATTATCGGGAATCATTATCGTATTTGCGGTATCGCTCGCACGCGACTCGTCTATTGATTTTCCCGAGCTAGGCTCAGGATTAGAAAGGCCATAAACGTAAAGGTGACTATCTTTCCGGATAATCGCTATTGCGAGAAATCTTTTTAGTTACATTCTGTTGATGCGTGCGATTAACTCATTATTCTTCCCCTTTTATATTATTTCAAGACATGATTAAGTTAACAGAGAGTCATTTCAATAAATCTGACATTTAGAAATTATAATATTTGTAAACAAGAAGTTAAAATTGACTTTTAGACATTGTTATGAAAGTGCGCATTATTACGTAAGCCTCATTCGATAAGAATAATGTGTGGAGATCCGAAATTACGTAAGGAAGATCCCCGTGTAGACAAAATCTAGGATAATCACGAAAATATTATAGTAACCCGATTGACCAGACCGCGCTCGGATACGAACAGTACATCGAATCATCGTTAGGTGGAAGATAGGATTTACCGGGCCGCTGGAAAAACTCGGAAAATCCAATGAAGACGGTCTAATCCTAGTAGAATCCTACTACGGCGGAAGAGCGTGAGAGTGCAAACTAATGACGATTTCATTTGGCGGGAAAATTTGGCGCGACGAATGCCACGCTCGTAAAAAGCGCAACATAAAACAAGTCGTGGCTATTAAAATGCTATGAACCCGGTCGCGTTTCGACCAGGCGGATGAAAATTTCATTCTGCGTTACTTGCTAAATTTCACTTAAATCACATCGTCGTTTCGGTATGCTCGTCGCAGCGCGCGGCGTAACCGAATTTTGCCACGTGTCGATTACATTTGACAGTCCAACGGCAGCGCGCTGAAATTACACGATATCGCGCGCGCATCGATTTAATAATTCCATCGAAGGGTTCTAAAAACCGATGCGCGAACGTGTAACTGATCCATTTGCGCGTTATCTCTTTATGGAGATGCATTCGCTGCAATATGAGGTCCGCCGTGATTGCATTTGCGTCGCAAATTGTTGCAAACAACTATTTATGAATATTCCATGTTACAGCAAGTCGCATATGTGCTGCTGGATATAATGTACGTCCTTGCACAAAATTATAATCACGTATATTACGTGTTATTGCATGAGACATACTGCAATTCGCTATCCGTAACGAAATTTAATCGCTCAATTACGCTCGGTGGAGAACAACTGTTTCCTGATGATGCACGTCCCTCGGCGAGGATCTGATGGCTGAGGTACGATGGCAAAAATGGGGAAAGCGCAAGGACGACGTAAGGGCGCGACATATTTTCTGTAATTCACTTATGGAGGAAATAAATCCGCGTGACAGTACGTGCCGGCGAGAAAGATGAGTCCCGTAGATTTGATGGGGCGAATGCCTCGAGACACTCGTAAAAGACGCATCCGCGCTAGCGAGCATAAAATTAGAAGAATGGACTTAAAAGGATTTGAAAGGATTGTCGCGCACGGGCCCCTCCCTCTCCCCCTTTCGTCCTGCCTTCAGCGAAAGTTTCGTCCTCTCGCCCCCTTTACTGCCCCTACCAACATCCGTGCCCCTCGTAGAAAGCGTGTATATAGTTCGAGTTCCGAGTGGATTGAGAGTACGCGATTCTCCTCGAGCGAAGCATGCGGGGGCGGCGGCAGAAGGAAAACGATGCGCGCGATAAGAAGAGAAACACATTTTGGCGTTTTCACGAGAGCCGTCGGGATGCACCCGCCATCGGAACGAGAAAGCAGTACTCCTCGTGGGATGAGCAGAAAGCTCCGGCAGGGAGGAGACTCTCTGCAAAATGTATATTATCGCTTCGAGAAACGGCACGCTCGTATCGCCTGGTGTCACGCAAGCGGATGTCTCGTAGAAGGTTTGGCGTAAAATTTTAAGAGAAAACACAGCTATGCGTTATGCGACGTGTGTACTCGGAATGAGGGTTGGGGAGAGAGAGAAATGCGAACGAATATCTCTGATATTCGTCATAAAGAAATGTGTCAGTCGAAATATTCTACTTTTCAAGCGTACCTACTCTTCAAAGCGAAAGAATATCTTAGAAAAGGATTTGCAAATTATTTTCTAACGTTTCATATGTTACATGTGTATAGTGAAGAAAAGTTTTCTCGTTAATGTGACGGCTGAAGAATGTAAGATATCTATAGACAAAAATATATTTCCGAGATCGGCGACAGAAGTACACTGTCTTGCGAAATGAAGCGGATTTTCGGGCGATTTAATGGGAAGCGCAGTAATACGAAGACAAAAAGAAGAGTTCTGATAAAGGCGGGCGTTGGAACTAATGATGGTGCTTAAGAAAAAGCTTAATGGATCGTCCTCGAGGCGCAATGATGTGTCATTTATAACGTTACGTTACGCGTATATATACGATTCTCCTACCCTCGGATTAATTGCTGTCCAATTAATGGCTCATCGTTAGCGGAAGGGCCACTAAGTAGTCGTGTCTACATGATTGATTCAGACATATTCCGTGACCGACGAATAGATGAAGATTAAACGCTACTCTTAATGCACGTCGCTGTCCGCATAAGTCTTCCACTTAGCATTCGACACAATGTAAAAATCGTCTATTCTTTGTTATCACTGAGAGAAGTACGATAAAATTTCGTTTCAGCAAATTTATAGCTGTATTTACTCTAGATCGAAATTTTATTTCAATATCCGACAATCATATTAGCAAATAAATAAAATCGTAATAATTTGAAATAGTTCAACGTAGAATTAAATTATAATATTGTATTTTTTGTCCCTGAACAAATTCTTTTCTCTGTTCGATCTAAAATGTTCTCTTCTTAAATTTACTTTTTGTTACAATACAGATCATATTTGAATATAATATAGAATGTAATATAAAATATATTACACACGTAAAATATATCAACACATATAATATAATACCAAGCAATTATATAAGATGGAAGTTGATGAGACATAATTTACGTACTGTCACGATCATTACCTGTCAATAATACGTTGAATGCACTAGTGCCGCCACGTGACCGATCGTTTGGCTATTTGGCGAGCCGATTTTTCCAAGGTGCGCATGAACGATCGCGTTCGATTCCGCGAACGTGTCGAGAACAGGCAACTACAGAGTTTATTAATTTACTCGAGCATGGAAATCGTAATTAGCCTGGACATTGGTGACAGGAACAGGCTCGCCCTTCGGGCAGACGTGTGTCGATCTACATACACGTAGCGTTGAGGATACCTGATGGCCTGGGGCGAACCGAGAACAAAGCCCTCATTTCCTGATCGATGATTAAGCGGAGTTACGTGGTTTATGAAAGAAGAGGAAAACAGAGAGAGAGCATTAAATAGCGTTAATTTTCGAAATTGTTCAACATGCGAGTCAAATGGTTTTATTATTTATGCGATTCAATATATAAAATTATCAAAATACTCCAAAATTATAATTTTACGGCAACATATAACTGTAAAATTATATTTTAAAATTATATATTTTCGACAATTATGTTACGGAAAATTTAACAGTGTCAATATATTGCAAAAACTAGAAATCGTTAAAAAAATTTAGAAAGAAATTCTATTTAAAATTTTGTGTCATGTAATTATATCTTAAAATCTTGTAAATAATTTAAAGTGGGTTTGAAATAAAATGAAATATAATTACAAATCTGTAATATTTATTCTATAGGCATTCTCCCATTAAACCAACTTTGGTGATAATTGATAATTTATAGAACTTATTTTAGAACCTTTATTCGCGACCTACTACCGCGATTTTGTTACCACCGCTATTCACAAATACATGTTCTGCATACACACAGGCCTGGCATGCAATTACATATTACAATCGCTACCAACTAACAGCGACTATTGTCGCCTCATCAGGCAAAGCGCGACGCTCGGTTGGATTTGCCAATTCTAATCAAGCCGTGAGAGCGAGATGTCTAATCAGGGCTGGGCATTAAAGCGACGATCCCGGAGCCGAAATTAACAATGTTGTTAACAAGCGTAGTATCCCGACAATCCCCGGGTTGCACTACGAGAGTGCGCGGATATCCGAGGCTAAAAGCACCGAAAGCTGCCCCCGCTCTCTGTGGGAGATAAGTGTGACGACCTGTCCAACGGGGTACTTGGCCGAGGGGGAAGGGTTGACGCAATCAACGTAAAACGTAACGCCGACGGTAACAGGGATTAGTTATCTTCAGCACCCTCGTGGATATAACGCCATGGCACAGTCTCGTGCTTATGGCAATGGGAGAAGGAGGACGAGGCCGGGAGGAAGGAGACGAAATCACCGTGCAGCCTTTCCAGTAATTACACCAAGAAAATGGTGTCAATAGCCACGGCTAGACTGGAATAGCTGCTGACGAAAATCGGTAAGCGACAATACCTCGCGATGGTTATGACTCCGATCTGACGCGATAATGCCGATACTCCGCTGGGAACGATGTCGTTCACCAAGAGAATCGACGTTAACGTCTTAGAGGGTCCGCCTATAATCCACGCAAAAATGCGCTGACAGGTCCTTTACTCCAGAAATTATGCGAAGAACATCGGTTTACGGATTGTTGAGCAGAAATTGCAAATGGAAAACTGCCGTAAAATATACATCATCTGCACGATATTTTCGAGCTTCTAATTCTTTTAGTTCTACATTAAAGCAAGTGTTGAATATTCCACGTTTTAAAGCATTGAATGCGTCTTTATTCTACGAGATCGATTATCTCGCGATCATATTTTTATGTGTGGATATCTTATTTAAATATTTTCACAGTTTATTTCACAGCGGTATGAAAACAAACACTCTGAAAACCCCGGGAAAAAAATAATTCGCGAACAGCGGCAAAGAAACAAGACCATGCGTATTGCAAACAGTGTACTCGGTCGTGCAATTTCCCGCGGCTTTGATGTAACAGGCGGGCGGTAAAGCGTGTGCAAAATTCAACGGAAGACCGAGAAAAATGGATAAACATCGGTGGCCGATTCAACGGGCTTCGGCGTTTGTTTTCCATCCGCTGCATCGGTGGTAGTGTTCTCGTGGGTCTCGATAAAACGAGAAACAAAAGAGAACGATTGACGGTTGCGCGGGCAAGGTGTTAATCCCTTTTACAATTCCCGATAACGTCATCGGCAGGGCGTTCAAACGACCCTTTGACGCACTCGAAACGCATCGCAGTCGCGCTCCAAGTGTTTTTCGCGCAAACGCGACGCGCGACGACTGACGACGACGATAAATAATAGACGCGGAATTATATTGCTTTTGTATTCATATTAAGGCTACGCACCGCGGTCGTTCAGCATCGCCGGAATATTTTCCTTCTATTCGGGATTAATGGCTCGGACGTATTTTATAGGGAGCCCGGCGCTGTCCGTGCGCGATATCCATGCAGAAACTGACCGCTGCCCGTTTCTCGCATGATATATCGTCGGAAGTTTAAAAGTAACACGGGCAGGAGAAACGCAGGAAGGGAGGTAAGGCAGAAAGAGAGAGTGGCTATATCAGAATGACTTCACTTCCCCCGGGGAGATTTAAATTCCGAAATTCTAACATTCCGTGTACGTTCCTTGGCAATTCCGTAGAGAGCTGACTAAGATGGTAAAAATAGACGGAGAAAGAGAAAATATCGAGAAGAGAAATATTGACTAAACTCCAGTTTATCGGCACGATGATAAGACGTTCGCATTTGCCAGTGAGCTATAGCAAGATGTCAGAGAGAAGAACGATCAAGAGAGGGATCTTTTGTCTTTAGACGTCGTCGGTGACTGTTGAAGAATGGAAATGATTTTTTTCCGATGAAATGTTGAATGGGAAAATGAATTATCTTGTGTTCTCTACAAAAACATCACTATTACGAACACGAAAATAACAAGAGTAATACGAATCCATTTTTATCTTGAAACGAAGAATGGCGCAAGACCATTTCACACTCTATAAATTTAATTAACTTTTTTTCTAACAAATAAACTTTATTTGACTTATTTAAAAGTATCAATAAATATATGTTTTCTATTAATTTCTTTGTTCTACTTTTCCATTAAAAGACAATCGATCGTACTATCTAAAATAATATTCACGAGCATGAAAAATCTACAGCAAATAGAAATTAATGAGTCATCATGCGTATCGAAATAGTGAATACAATTGTAGCGATAGTTGTTCTGTGTGTAGTCCGACACAAGTACGATGTACGCGTGACACTACAGTTAATCGAAATTTACTTTCGCACCCTCAGACACGCACGTGCTGGTAACACGTGCTGCTGTCGGAGCCATCTTCCATCTGTCAAAAATCGACAGCATACGTGCGGGTCATACATACGCAAATGATAAAATTCTCGCGATTACACGCAACCGCTGTTATGTCACGAATTGCAGCACAACTGATGAAGGGAGAAATCAATATTTATATCAAAACAGGCTCATTCGAGATTAAATACGAAATGCTTTTCAGCTTCTGCTTTCAATATGCAGCTTTTACATATCATACATAATACATTATTGGATTATTCACGATCATTTTTATTCTGAACGATTTTATCCACGAATTTGCATAAATACTCTGGTTTTCGATAATTATCTGTACTAAATACATGTCAAATCGATGTACGGTAATGGACGATCTATGATGTGAGTAAAATATAGTGAATAAAATACAACGAATGCTCCAGTATACATGTCTTCGTATATGCTCGGTGCAAACAGTGTGCAAAAAATCGAGTTTCGTCTCTGCTAATCCGGCGCATAATTACAGCATACAGATAGGTAACATTTCCATTTGAAGGACCGACATTGTCTCCCCCTGCACCCAAGAGCGGATTCCGAAGTCAGCCGCGTTTGTGGCAAACAAGGTTTCCCTTTGAAAGGCGTCTCGTTGCTCGCAAAAATGGGGGAGCATCGATGGAAAAAAAAGACCTGGGCAAAACGCGAAATCTCACCTTAAACCACCCGAATCCACCAGTTCCTTTGAAGACCCGGATGGAAGCCAAATTCTATTCGCAGTCGCGTACATATATCTCTCGGCAGCGTTTGTCACCATACATACGTATATAGATGTGTATATAGATGCGTTCGAGGGCGGCTTCCTTTCAGCCCTTACAGCCCGTGACCATTATAGCGTAGCCGTAGGGTGTCTATAGGGTTGTTCGCGGGCCGAGAATCGAGCAAACGAGACGGGACGAGGCAAGGCGGTTGCTATCGACCTTCCGGAAGGGTCGATTGTTGACCGAAAAAGTCGCCAATTTAAAAGGACCCCCGGCGCTTCTTTCTCCGCGAGACATACGAAAGAACAGGGAAGGTGCGGAGGGTGCGGGAAAGAGGAAATCGGTGCACGCTTGACTTCGAACAAGCAATTATGCTGTTACGAAATGTTTACAACGAGATTATTGTCAGCGGCATCTTGCGCCCCGGGTGCCTCGGCGGATCTTTCTTGTATTATCAGTTTTATTCGACCAAGGGACCCGCAGATTGCCGGCGGCGCGTCTTTTGTGGACGGAAATAATGTTACGTGCGTGCGACATCATGTAGTGTGCACGTCGCTTTACTAAAGTGCCTGACAAGATGAACAGATAAAGATGAGTACGTAACAATTTTCTATAAAATTATTAATATAGTGATTAAATTAATCCATATAATTAAATTTATTTTTCTCTCATATAAGTCAAGATACACTGTGTATCTAAAATAAGACAAACTGTTTTTAACAGACAAAATGTTTTTAACTACGCATAACAACTTACATAAATTCAAATTAATAACGAAAATCGCAGTTATTCGCAGCAAGCAATATTCAGATGAAGTTATTGACAAACATGCAATGTTTTTATGTATGTGCACTGCACCTTCGAGAGATAGAATGTATTTGAAAAACACAATCCAACGAGGTCCAAAGATAAATGTTGTATTGTTATGGTCATAGTAAAAAATAAGAACTGGAGACTCAACGATATTTCATTACTCTCGGCAAAGTTTATACATGATGTAAGCGTTTTTTAAAGCCGATACGGTTGTTTGTCCGTCACTACCCTAGTAGCGCAGGTTCGTTTAACAGCTCTCCGTGTTTGTTGACCCGCACGCACGCATCGAAAACAACGCGGGTGTTTGCGACTCGAGAACGATCACACGTCATTTCAACGGCTTGTCACGAGTTCAAAAGTCGCGGCTGTTAATGCCTTATTCAATCCCCCGCGCGAAAACAATGCGAGTGCGGGATGAGATTAAATTCCACGGTCGCAATATGCAGTAAAGGATTAAGAGTTAATAATTCAAGAAGGCGCGATTGCGACGTCTAAGGGCCGTCGAGTCGCCGGCAATAAAGGATGACACGACCAGACGAAGAGGGCGACGACGGGAAACGGGGGTCGAAACGCGGGTCGAAGGTGAGAGGGGACCACTCGACGCGCGTGAGTACGGGGACCAGAACGAATATCCACTCGCACGCGCGCGGTCCCGATTCGCCATGGTGCGGATTCTTCCGCATGCGGAATCGCGTCTGGAAAGAATTTGCATGCAAATAGCGTCGCGAATCCCGGTCGCGCGGCAACGGCGCGGCGCGCAATCAGTTTTGCGGTCTCGCGGCCGTAATTGAATGTGGCGTAAATAAATAAATAATGTCGCCCGCGCGCGGGACCACGTTTGCCTTAAAGGTCGAGACTTCGATTAAGCCTCGCACCTCGGTCAGCGTCCTTTCTACTCTTCTCCGTGTGAGATCCCTCGCTGCCCCCCCATCAGCGTCCTCGCCTCCGACGCGGCGCCGAAAGGGAATATTGCCGCAGCCGGAATTTTTCTCGAGGATTAATTTGCGGTCGGCCGGCATCCCTTCATCCTGACTGTCAGGACTACCGGCATTACCGGCTACCGTAGGTATGTCCGGCTGAACCGTTGTGCACGCACGCACGCACGCACCGCTCGATTCTCTCATCCTTTTCCTTTTCATTCGCGTTGAACCATATGACGATTAATTATATTATATTCGACAAATCCTCTTCTTGCGCGTCGCGAAACGTACCGTGAAACCGACGTCGCCACTGCATTCGTACAACGACTAGCGTAAATAAGCGTATAATTAGCGATAAAATTTTTTGTAATTTGCAAGCACCTGTGTAAGCGTTAGTGTCTACAAAAAGAGATTGGAAATTTATAGATTATACTTTAAGATAACAAATTATTTCTTATAAATATGATAAAATTTTGATTTTAATTGCAAAT
This sequence comes from Cephalotes varians, assembly GCA_037157785.1. Taxonomy (NCBI): domain Eukaryota; kingdom Metazoa; phylum Arthropoda; class Insecta; order Hymenoptera; family Formicidae; genus Cephalotes; species Cephalotes varians. The sequence goes on from JANQDE010000073.1 coordinate 729,768, forward strand.
CAGTTTAAGTGATAAGTTCATGTTGTAAAAAAATTTTGTTCATCTAGAAGTTGAGATTGGAGCGGCAATAGTGCACAACTATTATAATATTTAATTTTTTATATACGTAGATAAATAGTAAAAATACAATCAAAATTTTTCTCACATGAGAAAACTGAATTTTTTAATTGTCAATTTTTAAATGCTTTAGATAGTTATCAGTAAACTATTCGTATTAGCCATGATTATATCTTTCTAATATTAATAGAATACAAACCAGATGAATTAAAGGATCAATAGATGAAATATTTTAAAAGATGAATTTTTTCATGTGATCCATGAATGACAAAACTACAACTTTGGGTCAATGTCCAAATGAAATGTATAGGAGTTCTTTAACTCTGAGTGCAGTCATAGAGACCAAAAAGCGTTGGTATCGTTCCTCTTTTCTCAGGATGAACTGCTACATATTGCTGCTCTTTCCACGAATGACCGTCGGCTTGGATAGTAGCAGTAAAGCGAACAAAATATTTACTTGGTGAAGCAGCCAAGACTTATCCACTCGTCTTCCAGTTATAGAACACTAACGCAACCGTCTACATTTGCTATGGTAAATCCTTTTTCTGTGTCGCAAAAATAGAAACTGTGATAACTCTTCATTCATCTGTCCAAGATCGTTTGAGAAAAATTTACAAAATATGTATAAACCAAAAAAATAATTAACTTGAACAATAACATGTTACGTGATCAATCTGGAAAATATAATAAACCGCTGTTTCAATCTACTGTTGAATCAAGAAATAAAGTATTTACAAAAATGACAAGTTGATTAACTTGCTTCTCATCTAGCATGTCAACAACAAGTCAAAATCGATTTTGCATCAATGCTGAAGCTTTGATGGTTGACTTTACTTTTTTAATAAAAATTTTTCAAACAATGATTAAATTTTTGTTCACAATATACAATGTTATAACATAAAAATTAATTATATTATTTTCCACCTCATTATCAATTAAATCAAAGCTTGTTATCTTATTTTTGAAAACATTAATACCGCAATCGAGAGATTGAAGAGCTTTAATGCACGATGCAGATATTTCGACCACAAATCTATTCCCGCATTCAACTAAATCTTCGCGACGCGTGTGCCCGCCCTCGCGATGCAAAAATGAAAAAGGCTACCGGCACTCTCGATTTACAGCTGCTATCGACGCACAATGTAGGCACGCGGAGCACGAAGAGCTTCTCTCGCTCGAGAACGCAAGGCGGCAAGAGCCATAAAAATGTCAGAGCGTATTCCGAAGTAGCGCGATTTGCGGCACACCGTATCCGAACGCATCGCCCGCTCGGCGCGGCATCGGCATTCATTTTTTTTCCCTCTCGGCATGCGCTTCGAAAAACATCCGTCCTGTGCGTCGCGGGTGCGAATAGTGCGTAACGTACATACAGTGATATATGCAGTCGGCGCGGCAATGTCGCGTACTTCAAGCTCACAGCCTTCTCCGGTGCAGTTTGCCGGATCGCATCACCTATATGCATCGGGCTGGTTGCACATCAACGACCGACGTGCGGTCACTGCCAACGATTCGACATTGCGGCCTCTTCATGGAAGCGTCGGCGATAAACCAACGAAACTTATTGCCCCGGCTCGCGGTCGGTGGTGCGATTTTTTACGGCGACCGCCATCTCTTCCCTCTATTGACGCCCTCGGCGACCTTACCAAGGCGACCAAGTCAATGAATATTGCTTCTCTCTCTTTTTCGCATCCCTTTCATTCTTTCTACTTTCTCATGCACGTTCAGGAAAGAGCAGAGATTCTCTCGCCGAGGAGGCGAAAGAAGCACGATTCTCTTCAGGCGAGAATTCGACGATTGCTCGGAAGATTCGCGTATCTCACACGTTCTTATTAGTTTCCGTGCCTCCGGAAATCTCTTTGGAGCTAGAGAGCACGAGAGGGCGAGACAGAGAGCAGCCACCGTCGTCGCGAAAATACCCACCCGTATTCTACATAATACTTATTTTATGCGCGACGCCGCGCGAGGAAACTCGGAATAAGAGACCGTGCGACGACGTGGCGAGCTCGCGACGACCATTCACGTTTTCAAAAATAAAGCGCGAGTGTCTCTCGACAGTTATGCTGCATGGAAATTCGTCGAGATTGGCGAAGGGAAATGGGATTCCTTCGCATCGGAATTTCACGACGCAACATCGCCGCAATCTCCGCTATGAACTTTTAAAGCTCCACTAAACCATACAGCAACATATCAATCCGTACAATATCTACGGAATAAATAAAGGGCAGCGACATGGGTGAATAGCGAAAGTATTACATGCTTCTAGCTCAACCATAAATATAGAAATAGAATTCGTGACGAAAGATTTCGCGGAGAATATTGAGGTTGTAAATCTAATCCGTCCGAATGTTCGCAAATGTTGCGTAGGTGAGATTATTTATCACACGTCATCCATACTCCCGCGTTACATACGCGCGCACGTTCGTTTTTGGACGCGTCACGCTCGAAGAAGCGGATACGAAGGGTAAGACGGGCGTGATTTTTCAACGTCTCGGGACCGGAAATTCAGGAGGATGCCCAAAACCACGGAACGGCGAGACTTCTCGCTAAGCATCAACTACCATCTTTTTTTGTCTCTCTCTCTCTCTCTCTCTCTCTCTCTCTCTCTCTCTCTCTCTCTCTCTC
>JANQDE010000073.1:732556-770424 GCA_037157785.1 Cephalotes varians
TCCATCTTTCTCCCTTTCTCTTTCTCTCAATGAATGACTTTCTCGGTCGGGGATGACCGAAGACGGGAGATTTTACCCCACTCTGGCTTTTGACAAAAAGTGAGAAAGCGTGAAGATTGATGCCTCGGTCATCTTAGCACTTTGCCGAGTCAGCGGACATTAGAGGGTCGAATCGGCGCGCCCCGCTCGTGGCGGAGAAACAGAGTGTAAAATGCATTTAATTCCCGTGTCGCGGAGATAAGGGTGGTCCCACTAACCCCGGCGTTACGAAAAACCTCCCTCCGACGGCGAGTCTAACTACCGATGATTTCGCACTCGTAAAATCAAATGTCAACTCGGATATCTTGGATGTAGCAAACCTTGTTGGAACGTTACGCGATTATCTTGTTAGTACAATTGTTAGAAATGTACGACTACGTTAGTACGACGAAGTTAGATTTTTCTTAGATAGATAGATCGATTTTCAATAAAAACTGTTTTTCTGTGATAAGATAAAATCAGTGCACATTTTTGCAATAAAGGAAATCGAATTTAGGAATGTCTTAAAATGTCGTATAAACTCTAATTATATCTTAGATTTTATGAGAAAGAGAACGGGAATAGTGGAGAAAGTTGTTAGTGGACAGGCAAAGGACGTGGCTTTATTAGGCTGGTCATAATTAATTCTTGATCGAGTTCGCTGCGCCAAGTGTGCGTCTACATATTTTATCTCCTGGAAAGTCTATCCTTGTTTCGCGGTAACGAGAATTTCCCGTTGGGAGATGAATAGAAAATGAAAGCTCGCAACGATGCCTCGCAAAAGTAGAGAAAATATATAAAGAGGAAATAAATAATATATAATATAATAATCAGAAAATTTAAGAATACTATTATTTAAGTAATGTAATAAATATATTTGATATCTTATATTTCAAAAATTTTTTCTTAAAATATTCTTTTATAAAATAAATATTCAAAATTCATACTTTATCGTTGTTTGTTATTTACGCTTTGTAATATGTAAAATCAATCGTTTAATTAAAATTAAAATAAATTTTATATCGTAATTGAAAGAAAATCTATAAATTTATGTTGTTAAATCTATATTGAGTGATATTCCATTTTCTGAATTTTTCCACATAGAAGATTTATCAAATACGTTCCTCATAAATATATCGTCGCAATTAATAATATTGATCGAAGGGTCAAGGTTTTTCTATTTTATGGATCACATATGTGTTTCGAGATAAAAGTGATAAAAAAATCCGAAGCGTACGTAGCATAAGGTTGCCGATTCGCTCTGTGAAATAAATTAAGCTAATTTCACATAATGTCGACATTCTATACGATTCTACACCGTCTGTCGACACGACGCGTATGAAATGAATAATAAAATTGCCACTGCCACGACGAAGGTGAAAAAAGCAACGGCGATCAGGAACATTCGCGGGCCGTGCCTGGGTGAGGTACGACGAGTCCATATCCGCATACGGTGCATGGTCGCGGTACACGGCGACTCGCACACAGTGTTAATAAATGGCATCTGTCACCGAGCATTGCGTTGCATTTCGCGTTTTATGCCTTACGCTCGCACCGCTCGGTTTATGCCTCGGTTTATGCTTCGCACCGAGCGCGCAGCTCGTCCCGTATGTGTACTCGCGTGTAGGCACGCGTGTGCATAATATACCGAAGCGGTATTAGCGCATTTTTGTCTCTCTCATCCGCCCTCTTCTCCCTTTCCTCTCCGCTAATCACGTCACCTTCGCCGATGCTTTGTCTCCGATTTTTCTGCTTCATTCACCGAGCAGAAATTTTACGCCGCGCCGGATACAAATTGCCGGATCGCCCGACGGCACATTCTCATCACGTGTTACTTAATATTCGTATTCATTAGCAGAATTATTCTGTCATAGACTTGTCCGGCGTCCTGATAATTGTATCTTTCCATTTTTCTGCTCGCTCCTAACGGGAATATATTTCGCTGTCGGCACTATGAAAAAAATGAGAAGCAACGCGGAGGTTGACAAAGGGTACGAGCGTGTTTTGAGCCGATCGGCTGAGTGCACCGATGAACCGTTCATTTTTCAATACCTCGTTCTGAAGCATCGAGATCATCCCTCACGGATTCGACTCGCTCTCGCAAAAACACGCGACTTTTGTCATCGGGTGATGTACGATTCGATGTCCAGTCGTATCGCTCGCTAGACAAGCGTCGAAAACAATTGTTTGTCCTACCCTTAACGAGGTCGACTACTTCCCTTATCCAATCGCATAAAGAAGATCCAAGAAAAGCTGTGAAACAATTTAGCAATGTTTTTCGGCATAACATTAAAGATTGAAAGATCTCAAAATAATAAGCAATATTATAGAGATAGAACATATGATACATGAATATAAAAAAGATATTGACACAATTTGTCATTAGAAATTCTAATAATCTAACATTACGCGAATTGTACATTCGCAATTTAATGGTTCGAAAAGCTGATTTGCGAACGGGATGCATACGGCAAAGTGCCTCGTTAAGAGTCGAGAGCATATATTTCGCTATCGTGAATTTTAATCGCCGTCGTGGTTCGAAACATATCCGACATAAATAGCAACGTCGACCTTAATCCGAAGAAGCGTTCCTGCTTGGGATCAAAACGCGGATTAAATGCAGCAGGCCAACCTGCTCGCTCGCAGCGAAGTGCGCAGACTTTTCGCCAGCTGTCGACTAGAGCCACGGTGAATTCATTCGTGAAATCCGATCGTAGGTTGCACCACTTCATCGGACCCTTAATCCGCCTCAACCCCCTCAAGTCTTCGGCTTGGTTAAACAAGCATGTTCCGCCAGTACCGGATTAAAAATCCCGATCTCGTAATAATACTCGTCCAGATTTGTGATAGACATAAGACTCCGTAATTATTCTAATGTGCAAATTTGTTTACAAAACATATCATTGTTGTTGGAGCGTAAAAGTTATAGTTTCTCTTTCAATCATAATTAAACATTAATCTAATTTTAATCTAATTATTGAAAAATATAGTTAACATACGATAATAGCGCAATCCATTATGTTCAATATTTATTTATATAAATATTCTGGATAGTGTTTAAATTCACGACAAATTCAAGCGTTGCAAAGTGTCTCATGAAGTTTTTTTTGTTGAGTTTTCCGACTGAATTCACGCCAGAAACATCGCTCCGATTTATTCGGCGCAGCTTTCCGAGTTAAACTCAATCCGAACCCCCGGCCGCGAGTCTCTGACAAAAGTAATTTCATACTGTCGTGCAGGATGGTCTTTCAGCATGTGCGGTGCGATGCAGCGTTTCCACGTCGATGTAATCCTGTAAACCCCGTCCTATCGATGCGATGCGACGCGACGCCGTTCGCCAGGCGACGCCATGCAAACGGCCGCGTTTCGTTCGTTCGTGTTGAGCAATCGAGCGCGCGGAATGCGACGATTGCAACAGCCGTACGTACGTACATATCCCGAAATTCGAGGCCAGACAACGGAAAAAAAAGACAGAACAAGAGAGAGAAAGAGATGCAGATCGGGCACGTTACGTGCAGCGACGCGGTAATTAATAATTCCGCGACGAGGTGTCGGCGGGAATTTTCAGGTGTCGATTCAACCGAAAAAAAAATAGCGACTCACTGGGGGAAAAAAACGATGGGGAAAATGGCAGTCTGAAAAAATGGGCAGATGCATCCAACATAAAGCCTCGGACAGAAGCAAAAAGAATAACGAGGATCGTCGGGCCAGTATGATCCTGAAAAATCACAATCTATTTCTCATAGCGCACTCGTACTTTTGGAAAAAAAATGGTCAGCTCCTAGCGTCCATTTTTCTCTCAATAATTAAAGCATCCATTCCTACGATGCGCGATGCCAGAACACAATGGACGCGTGTATAACCGAATGGCACATATTATCCATCCTTGCCCTATAAATCAAAGGCTTTAAACTGTCCAAAGTGAAAAATTAAAATCGATATTTATTATCGCCCATCAGTCTCCCTGGTAGCACATTCATCGACAATATCTCATCGAAACATCTCTCTTGGTCTCATCTCGTTTTAAATCCGTTAAATCACAGAGGAACTTTTTCTTAAAAAGCAATGTTTTATTCTCCAAAATATATCGCGCTAACAAAATAGAACGTGAACGTAATCGATAGCTATGGCTTCGAGCTCATCCCGTAAAACTTTCCGTGCGTTGCACTAATCGATCCCCGCTATTCAGCCACCGACGATACGTATGGACGCGTTTCAAATCCGTGCGCGGCCCGGATTTGCAGGTGGAGTCACGGGAGAAGCGCGTCATACACGCGCGCGCGTGACCGCACATTCGATCGCACGATAATCCCCTGGGGTTTCTCTGAGCGCATCTCGAAAAGAGGTCGTGTGTATGTGGGTGGAAGGCATGTCGAACCCCAACACCGTTGTTATATAATAGACGAAGAAATGACGCCTGACATCGCGCGACCATTCGTCAGCACGCGCATATATATGTGCGTAAGCGTTTCTCTTTAGTTTAGATCAGATTCATTTTATCTCTTATAATATGATGAACATATGCATAATTTTGCTAAGAGTTTGTAAAAATATTTAGAGAAACTCTACCTCCAAAATATAGAAATTGTAGTCTACAGAATATCTATCATTTTCGCAGTTTGATTTTCTTGTATGTAACTATATTTATTGTCAGATTTGTAAATAAGAAGAACCAAGTCGCGAATTATAATTTTACACATATATAATTGTATATACACAGAAAAAATTTTATATCAAAAATTACTATGTACGGCAATAACCGTGGACCATGAAGCGGCGGATCGAAAATTTTTACTATGTTTTATATGTGAAAAACATAGTAAAACTTTTTATGATTCGTTCATCCGCAGCTAATGTCGTACATAGTAATTTTAATATAAAACTTTCCCCGTGTAGTGACAGCAAAGGAAAATTGCTGCAAAGTAGTAACGTGGCTTGGCATATTGCATTTATATATAATAAATTCTTTTTTAAAATTAATTTCTACATTCTCTTTTGCATCGAGCGATGCATGCGAGAGGTGCGTCTAAGTGCTGTCAGAGACATTTCGGGACCACCTCAAACACAAGTGCACTAAATCAATCCATTATCGGAGGACGACCCGATTCCATGCAGGTTGACTCACCTTTACGACAAAGGATCCACGCGTATGTAACCATGGGACGATTACGTGCTCTCCAATGGGCGCATGAGGTCGCTCAGAGGTGCCTCAAAGCCGTGTATACGCGCGTACATATGTCTATGGGAATCTTTTGACGAATCGTCCACGATCAGTCAACCGCCCTCTCGATCTCGCCCGGTCCCCTCGCGATCACCACCGCCCCTCTCATCGGTATCCGAAAGGTCTTTACATCTCCGGCCCCGAAGGATTTCACTACGAAATAACAGCGGCCTTAATGGATTCAGAAGTGGCTACGATTTCTATGAAGCGTAATAACGTTACGCTGATTTATCTCCGCTTTAACCCCGTCGGGCATAGCTCGCGGTACGCGCCATGAATGCGTATGTAATATCGTTTAACCCGGGCATTGTTGGGTTCAAGCGTATGTAAAGTCGGCGTGACGATCGTTGACGAAGTGCGCGTCGTGCAGGTCTTAGGATCGACCGAGGTCACGGGTACGTGCCTCGAGATCGTTTCCTTATTATATGTCGGGCGACCTCAAGTCGAATGATGTGGTTTGCCGTTATTATCCTCCCGTATCGATTTTTACACCTTGATACGCGCGAAATATCGAAATTACAAAGAAGAATCAATATCTTAAAAAGGAATCAACATTCTAAAATTATATTGGTTCTGATAAGATCTTAATTTTAATTATCAATACTTCGTAATACATATTGTCTATTTTCGTCCAACTGAGAAAGTCTCTTGCAATAGATATGATATCTTATCGAGGTTCAAATATAATTAATGTAAATGCTGGTATAAAAATTTAAAAAACGCTCTGATAACAGTAGACATCCTGAACATACACAAGATAAGTCTTTGCATTATTCTTGAAACGTGGAACCTCAATCACCGAGACGTATACGAGAATACATAATTAGAAAATCCAGATTTCCGACAGCACGAGAGATAATAATATAAAAGACTGCTATGCAAGCGGGGGTGAGAGAGTAATAAAGCAGAGTTTTTAAATGGCCACTAAAGCGCGAGCGGCCTCAATCATAAACGGACGTATCTTAAGCAAGGACTTCTTTTATCTCTCCCTATATTTCGACCCCCGCATTTTTTTTCTCCGACACTGCACGTTTCCTCGTTTTAACGATAACAATTAAAAGGACCGTCACTCCCAACCAGAGGACTAATTATCACGCGGATACTTTTATTAGCTCTTTTTCGCTTATAGAACGGCACGGTTCTGCGAGTCTGCCACGGATTTCTTCTACGGATCCGGAACGTCTCCAGAATTTTAAGTATAAAAATCTGCAGAAATTAAAACGAATAAACGATTAATTGATATCTCTTCCTCAAATATATCGAATAAGAGAAATCAATTACTACTAATTAAAATCAATTACTATTTTTCTCGAACAATTTAATATCCATAAAAGTAAGACAATTATGTTCGTTATAACACAGGCGGACAATTCCTAATAATTTTGGGGAAACGTCGATAATCACACGATGATAATCTCTTTTTCCCTTTCTCTCCTTTCCCTTTCTCTCTCACTTTCTATCAACGTCAAACATCGCGAGAACGCGTGTACAATGAGATTCACACATATCATTAAACGCGTTACCTCGTTAGCATATTATCTCCAGCGATGGTGCAATTACGTGGCACACGACTGCATCCGATAAGAACGAAAAGCGCTTGTAGTAAGAGCCTCTCATGCTTCGTGCTAGAAAAGTAGTGACGATGTGGGTAGTACAAATGCTAATCCAATTACCTCATTAGATAATTACATCGCGCCGTCAGCATTCATCTTCTATCCGATTGCGAAACGTATTTGCGATCGTGGCATGTGTAACGATTACGGGAGTCGTTTTACGACGCAGCGTTTTACGAGACGCGGATACATGGATAATGACTGATTGACGGAGATGCAATTATTTTTTCGATTATACCTTCTGTGAGATGCGAAATTAATTTTAATCCCGTTCACTTTTCGATTTTCTTCACTCTAATTGTATTATAGAAAAATATATTAATTTATATTGAGTCTTATGACAATGTGATTAAAATAAAGGACGTATAATATATATATAAAGAAGAACTTTGAAGAGAATTTTAATTACTATGTAATTCTATCTTGGATATTATTATCTTGCATAATAAAAACTTTGAAAAGACTATGTTCTTAATTAAAGAAGTCTGTTATTTAATACTAAAAAAAATCTAAGAGAAAAATTAGCACACTGCAGATCGATAACTTCCGTACTTCCAACGTACGTATCGGACTTTAAACAGGATTCCAGAACTTCTCTCCCAGACAAAGAAACACTTTAAAGAATAGAATTGTTTCCGCCGGTATATCCCCGGCCAAAAGTGCGATAGTCACATGCGAATAGCCGGCGAAGATTAAATTCCTTCCAATAACGCGACGCTTCTCGTTCTTGGATCCGTTGGCATCGATATACCGAAGCAACCGTTACGTGAAAGTCGAAATGAAATGGCGGGAATGCGGCGGTCGGATACTTCGGAGCGTTATCGCGAAACGAGTATCACAACGACGGTACAAATTCAACGCTTTTTCTCTTTCTCCCGCCAATGTGGAGAGGCCGAGAGGGCGCAGCACCCTAATATCCCCCGACACGTAACAGTTTCATTTCTTCTCCTCCCTCTATTTCCACCCGCCCTCCCGTGCATGTCCCGTCCCTCCCGGAGGATAAACGATCAGTCACACCCTGCGACTTTTATTTCTCGCAATCGTCCTCGCAGGCCTAGTTTCTCTTTTCCTCTCTCTTTCGCCTCGTCGCTTCCTTACGACGCTTCCTCGTCGGGGAGACGAGGCGGTTTATTGCGCGACGTAAACTTCGCTTCGTAAGGATTCGGCTGCTGATTGAAAGGAAATTGTATCCTCGGTTGTTTAAGTTAGGCGCGATTCCCTGGCGATTGTTCGCAAACGTCGGTGGCGCGATCAGCGATTGATTATACGATTAAGCCAAATACATCGAGTCAATTTCTTTCTAAGTTAATAGCTTTCGAGATTAGCAATAAAATCGTATTCTTATTATTGCTCAATTTTTTAGTTAAGTAGTTTTGTTTCAAAATAATTGAATAAATTTAAAATAAATCATGAAGATTATAAATTTGAAAATTAAAAATTTATATTTTTTTATAACAAAAATTGTATCTAGCTTAAAATACTCTTAATCAATTTTTGATTTTGATGATGAAATATATCATAATTTAGGAAATAACCCAAATCCATTGTAATAAAGCAACCTCCTTTGTCCATGCATTAATATATCATCCGAAATATATTCCTTTGTATACAAAGATTCATTCATTCATTCATTTGATCGATCATTGTAATTTTTTTCCTCTGTGAAGCGAATGTCGTTCAATTTTGTTCACATCGATCTATTTCTGCATTTCTTGCGAAGAGGCCGGAATGTAGAAAAAAATCGTGAAACTTCACTGGACCTTTCTGCACGATCGGACGCGAGCCGAATGAAAAAGATTGAACGATCATCCCCCTGCCTTCGCCCACGCGGGATGACCCACGGGAAGAGCGGACAGAAACAATTTTTTAAGCCTTTGTGTGTCTCCATCCACGTAGGAAAATGAAACCGGTAATACATCGGCATTGATAGATTCGCCACCATTTGCAGAATGGTCGGATTATGCGCGGCATAAATACGCAATTTCGCCCCGAATACCGCCGGTTTTCCCCCTTTGCAAATGGGCGCGCTCATCCGCTTCGAATTAACAAATTACTCTGACCATCTATAGCGACAGATACAGGAAACTGCAACGATCTCGTGCTGTTTCGGCAAAAAATATATATAAAAAAAGATCATGAAAAACATTATACAGCAGTGGTCCTAATATCGCAAAAAAGAAGTAAGAGAGTTCGCCCATACATAATATTGATTCATCATTTGCTAATCTCTTTGTGTACGCGCATAATCGACGGTTTGGTCAGATACGAAGAATACTATTTTTTTCTGAGCGTGCCTCCATTTTCTAATTACCCCAGTGTGCCCGGCAAAGAGCCACCCTACTGTTGCAGAACCCCAAGAAATCGCGAGCCGTCGGTGCTCCCTGCGATCATTGTGCCGCGTTATGTTGTTAGCGTTCTTTTATCTGGCCCCATGTACACGTCGTACATGTGCACCCTCGACACGATGATGGTACATTCCGGCCATCGCGTGTCCCCCTGTACGTTACCAGTAACATTCAAACTAAATCCTCGTTTTCAAGCAAGTGATCGATGTAATTTTTGTTATTGATTAAACTTCGCTTTTTATACGTAAACTGAGTTTATTTTTCTCTCAATAAATACCGCTGTCTTGCAAATTTCCAAATTTTACTAGTAATCGCAAACTTGTAAAACAGTATTACGGGAAACGTGTGCTGTAACCAATGTCACAATCTAACATTAATTGCTGATGTACAATTTTTATTAGGACAATAATACATGTTCGCGATAACTTACTCCATAAGTATAATATACTTTTACCCGATTTCATTTTCTCTCTTTTCCTCATTATTTCCCCATATTTTTTTCCGAATCTTTTTCTCCAAAAGCTCAGGCAGATGCATGTATCTAACAGTCTTGTATGAAAATATCAGCGTGTCAATATTAAATACTCACTACTCTGCGATAATTTCCCATTATCTCGTCCGCATTCTGCGCGCCGCACGTTCCTTCTTTTTTTTCTCCCCCCGAGCACACTCCGCTTGTCCCCCTCGTATCTCTTCTGTCGTAACATGGGCGCACTCGGTAGTTTGACCTCATTTCCATAGCGCTTAGCCGGGGACGCTCCTCGAGATATCCGAGTTCCGTTTCCGGCGGCACGACCACCTGGCAACCGATGCTCACCGGACCGTGCCGTTACACGAGGGCGTACTCGCCACCCTTGGCGCACACTCGATCGCCGCGTGCGAAACTTCCGCGTCGCGCCTACTTACACGCGTTCATCCGTCCGTTTCGTCGCCGCGGAACGCGCGTCGCGCTTATTTAATTACTTCGTATCACCGATAACATCGTGAGCAACGGGGAATCTTCCAACGCACGTGGCGACTCATTTGTGCGTCGTGGAAAATTTTCTGAACGTACGCATATAATTAAATATTTATGAATTATAATAGGCGCGCGCACATATAAAATAAAATATGCGTTACCGTACAGTTTGTTAATGTGTAAAGCAGTCTCACGAGATTGAAAAATAATCACGTTGCGTTTGTTATTCACATTATTGGAACACCCGTTGAATTTCATAAATTTATTCCTCGATAACGGTCGATTTATCGCATCGCGTGATTTATAGCGAACCGTATACTCGCGTAAATTCATAATCGAATCACGGGGTTCGATTAAACGACGTGGCGTCCAGTAAATTGGTTGACGAAGTCGAAGGTAAACGTCTACGTCGTGTTCTATTCTTCGGTCGAACTACCGTTTATGGGGAATATCCACGACGAGAGATCCGGGTGAAGTAAACGGGATATCTCTCGCTTGAATTTATGTGAGGCGTTATGGTCGCCGGATCTAACCCACTAGAGCTAGTCCCCGGTCATAAAGCCGAGATAATTAAATTATGGGAATAAAAAGTAGGAAGGGGAAGCAGGACGGAGTTGGATGGTTAGGTTGGCTGGCATTTTTTGACGGCGCGAAGAAAAATCGTAAAAGCAGCCCGACCGACAAATCTGTATAATGTTTCGCGATTTTTATCGCCTCGCACCCCCTACGACACTAAAAACTCTCTTTCTTTTTCTCCCTCTCCCCTCCCAACGACGAAATCAGCCGCGTGTCTGCATGCACACGCCTGCTTACGCACGTCAAATTTCAAAATGGAAATGAAAGATTTTATATCCACGCGAAAGATCGGCGGGATTTCTCGATGGCGAGACGGCAGTGTTTCGTAGGGCCGTCGCGACGATAGTAAAGCTCCTTCCCGATTCATCGATGCTTGCGTAACAGCAGATTGAGCTATACGTTATTTATAGTATGAGCTTTATGGACATCAAAAGCGTTTTTATTACTTTTATTACCACTCAGTTATTGCGTGCATAGCGTTGCGTCGCCTCGCACTTATTTCCGATTACATTAAATTCCTCGCGTAGAGTGTCGCGCGAATTATTCGTATCTGTCTAACATTTCGTAATATCGTCGTGTCGTGATTTGCATCGCAGTCGCAATCAGAAGAATAAATAATACGATAATAAAAAACACGAGATATGTTTCGTATTTCAACAAATTTCAAACGCGACAGCTCAATAATTCATATTTGCCTAAATTGCATTTTGTGAAAAAAAATGATTTGCGAGATACGAACGGGAGACGCTATATTTGACAACGAGTGTGTTTCGTGACGACTCTAACTAATCCCCCGTCACGTAGTGCCATAATCGTCCGGGACGGCGGCGTTAATCAAGTTCCGAAAATACAGGAATGGCCGGAGGTGTAATTTCACCCTTATATACGGGTGTTAAAGCGCGCCGGAATGGCACCCCATGCATAACGCCCGCCGCCTCGGCTGGGACGTATATATGCGCTGTGCATCCAGTCTACTCGTCTTCTCCCACTCGTAACTTCGGGTAGTGCAGGTACTATACATGTATCTGTATATCGTAAACTACGTAGTGGAAGTATTAAATCTTCCGCGTTAAATGGGACAGGACAAACTTACGCGGAAACTTGGGAAATCGCGGCGCGCGCTTTATGTACTTACCCAAGTACGCGAAAAACATATAAGACGCCAACGGCAGCAGCCGTAACTCGCGATAGTCTTCCTCGATAGTGTGCTTGTTGTAATTTATGGTAAGGTTAACAACACAAAAACAAAAGGACCTATAATCGATTTATCTAACTAACGATGCAACTTGTCGTCTATATTTTTCTTTCTTTTTTGACACGAGCTCTTAACGCAAATAAAAAAATATGTCAAGCGTTTAGAATAAAAATAATCGCAGCCCATTTAATAATTGGCTATTGACAAAGTTTACGTTCTAATAGATACGCAGAATCGATACGCAGCGAAGCCATTAACACTCTTCGTCCCTACCGCATCGGATGAACCCTTTTCACCGGAGACTAACAATATCTGTTACGACCGATCGGCTTGTAATAATTGTGACTACGCGCGCGACGCTACATCGAGAAAAAAAAGGGGGAATGTTTTGTGTCGCCAGAACCTTTAAATCCCGACTTTAAATTCATTTCGCACCGACGATCGACTCGCCATTGTCCCCACATCTGTTCCTCGGTCTGTGCGCGGGGTTTGACTTAGGAATTAGAAGTGGCTGGGGCCTCGATTTCATTATCGGTGTAATTTTAAAGTGGCTGTCGAGGGATGGTCGCAGCGCTTTTGACGCTTCCTTGACTGACAGAAGGGTGTCCGCTCGTCTCTCGCAATCTCAAGCTGAATCATCGCTTAAAACGCTTCGTTCCGTTCAGATGGCTAAAACGACGGACGGGCGCCATCGTGCGGAATACTTTTAATTGCGATCCATGACAAAAGCTTTCAAATTAATAAGCGCATCGTAATCATAGCTCGCAAATCTCGCACTGGGGACGTATGAGGGGGGTAAACGAATTGTTAGATAAGAACGGTGCTCACTACTCTTACTATGTCCTAATAAATTTTATGATAACACAATAAACCAGCAGACTGAATTGGATAACGCAAATATACATCTGCATTCGTGCGTACATTTGCATCGCGCGTCAAGATAGCACCGTTGATACTCCATAAGCGTCTAATAATACATCGAGTCAGATACATGAGTAAACAAGCAAACAACAACGGCAGGGCCCTAAATCCGCTCATGAATAAGTCCGTCGTTTGCTGGTACGTGCCGCATAGCTATACATAGCGTTGTGTCTTCGGTACACAATGCGCACCATTCCTCCTCGCGCGTCGTCCATAAATAAATTTGCGGAAGATATTCTCGGATGCTAGGAGCTTGTTACTCTCACACTCGGCGAATCTGGTCGACGCCCGCAGATCGGAAAAAGAAAAAAATCCATTGAACGCGACACAGGGGAATGAAAGCGAGGCAACCCTCGGTGCTGACATAACAAGCAGACCGGGGTGGAGAATCGCCCACGAGCAATCCCCGCCTTTGAGGTTTATGAGGAAAATCAGAGATCCACCGGCGACACGTGGAATAGGCACAAAAGTGGCCATCGTCCTTTGATAGTGAGGCGAAAAAACGTTCTTTCTCATCGATAACGCGGCTCAAATTATCATTTCAAGTCGCCGTTTCGATCCGAAAAGCGTCTCGCTCGAAATAATATTCACTTGAGTGATCCGCAAGTCCGTGCGGATGTTAACGTCTAGACAATATTTGTCCGGACTCTGACAAGAAAATAATAAGCGGCGAGGTAGGGAGAGAAAGAGAGAGTGCAAAAGATATGTATACGTGTCGCGGGTCATAACGGGGTTATGAGCTGTGAGGTAGTTAAACTTTTCTACTACCGTATATAGGTATATAGTACTTTCCTTCCCCCTTCGGCCCGATGCTACGGAACTCGTTCGTTACGTGTTTCGCGCTAAATTTGTTCGATATCCTCGAGCAGTCCCGTAAATCCGGATATTCCTCAGGAAATTGCTGTTCCTCGCCATCGGTTGGTTGGCGGCGGCGGCGTCCGTTGCGAAAAAAAAAAATACATCGCGGACGGACAGGGGATGAAAATTTTGCAGCAATCCAACGGCGGGGTTCCCGTTAACTTTAAACGGACCGAAAGGTAATTACGACGTCGACAGTTGCCTCGACATGTAATTGGCATCGTTTACGTGATTACGGAAACCCGCGGAAACTTTATTTCGATATTCATTAAAATTAAACGTGATATTTTTTAGTATTTCGAAACCTGCGCCATTGTTTCCTGCACATTCCGATACATGGGAAATATAATAACAAGCATTAAATTGGAATTTATGCTGAAAGTGTCATTTATGGGTAAATATATTACGTAACGAGTAAATAAAAAATCTTATTCGATCACACTATCTTAGACAATAGATGCTTAAGAAAGCTATTTGTACTCACGGGTTAAAGGTATATGATATGAGAAATAATGTACATCGATATATATATATATATATATATATATATATATATATATACACAAAAACATCCGGTTCAACTTCATTGAAATGTGGCAAAAGTTTCAAGACGCGACACTCGGTGAGATCTCGTCGCGTTGTCGCACTCTCCGCCCGCCACTAATGACAATACCGGGGTGCTTCCGGGCCCCTATCATAATTCGCAGCTTCTGGTTCTCTCTCGAGGGTTGTTGACACAATGCGGGCGCCTTACCGCAGCCCTATTCGTGCCTAAGACCGAATATCAATAACGATAGAGAGAAAGAGGGCCGTAAAGAGCGAGAACAAATGTCCGTGCAGGATCGACGATCCTTGGACACATCATTTTGAGGATGTTCTTGCGGGACGCGACGATCGTGACGGGATCAAAGGAAACGTTTTGTCCTAATGACCACCCCGTATACATTGCGTATACCCGTAGCACCCGCGGGGATCTTGCTCCCGCGGCGACTGCAATCAAATCGAAGATCCCTGATACCAGCCTGTGGCCAGATATTATGAAATCGTGCTTGAGCACGTCATCGAAAACATAAAGTACATAAGATATATTTCGAATAATCAAACTCAGATATTTCAGTATTTTATATACTTTCACCAATCAAACTAATAGAAAATAAAAAATAAAAAACTTGATGCTTATTAACATCAAAAATTATTAAATTAATAATTGATGCTTAACAATTTAATTAATTTGTGATATTACGCATTCCAGCCTCAACTTAGAATTGTGTTTTAAGACTGACGAATTGTCGGCGCGCAGTTTGTATGAATTGAAAATTGTAAAAATTCATATTATTATTCAGATTATTATTAAGCACCAAGATCCGCTTCAACCGATAGATGACTTCTTCACTTATATTGTAAAAAACTTGATATACATATTAATTCGTTTGTAACATTTTCCTCTTTTAATTTTTTGTGCTACATTTTATATACATTTATATATATTTCTCTTTATTTTATTTTAACTATCCAATTTCATTTACAAATCGAAAGTTCCTAATGTCGTATTATTTACTTCTCTGAAATACTGATATATTATTTACATATGTTTCCTAAAAGTTCTACTCGAATGTACGGCCAAAAGGCAGACACGGGGATCAGTTGGAATAATGATCACGATTTCTTACCCTAAAAAGCATACCCTAGGCGACGTGCACGCGGAACAATTAATCTAAATGTCACCAGGAGTTAATTTATACGGCTGCGCGATCGTATATCAAGCGCTATCTTCTTCGGATATTCTCCAGGGGATAGGATATATAAAGCGTTTTCCGTTAACTAGCACCGCGGCCTTTATCAACCCTTCAACGGGTGTTTCCTATCATCGTTACCTTCTCCTGATTTTACTCCGCGCCAGAACCATTTCACGGTTTAATTACTTCAAATGAAAATGGTATTTCAACGTACAATAAATAAATAATGAGCACAGGTTCGCATCACGGTCAAATAGTAATTTACAGAGAATTTTACAGAGCAGATATCTATTGAAAACGCATTTAAAAACATATTCAAAATAACTATTATGAAATTTTAATTGAAATAAAAATTAAATTAATTAAATTGATTTTGCAAGAAATTATAGAACATTTTTGTTTTTTTGCTATATTTTCATATAATACATTTCGCAGATTCTAACTGCTACCGGTAAGTGAAACGTTCCGCCTCGTTAGTACCTTCCTGTTTTCTTATTATATCGTCTTGTATCGGCGTCCCCGTAACTGTAAATCGACCTCTACGCTTCCTACATCGCGACTCGCGACACAGCCGCGACTGTTGTCCAATGGTGCACACCGCAGATGTACCTAAGTATCGCGCAGCTTTCTCTGCGGTTGCACGCAAAAACCGGCAGAAACGTTTCACCATTAATCACGGACAATGAAAGTAACATCGATGCGATGTTCAATCGTTTAACATCATCTCCAATTCCGCCGTCGCCGTCGCCGCGGCTTGGACCGCGGCGAACTGTCGTCACCGCAACATTAATATTTATCATAAAATCACATTTCTTGCTACCGCACATTTTATTACCCATATCGCTGCTATCTTTACGCAAGACACCCGTATGAATTATTACGTGTACCTCGAACGAGCGCCAATAAAACGCGACAGAGCGCCGAGTCGGAGATATTGACCGTGTCGTCAAGTCTCGTTGAAGCGCTTCTGCAATATCTCGGGATGCAGAGAAATATCTAGTTTTTTACAAGAATGTTACAGTCAGTATATGCGCGTATTAGTAAATAAATTAAATTAAAAAAATAAGAATATATTACCTTCGTAAAATAACCATACTTTAAGTAATTGCGACGCAAGGGGAAATAATGGAAACAATTAATGCCAACTTTGCGATAATCATCGGTAATAAACCGGCGAGCTCGTCTTCGATAGCCCACCTTTTCGCGCCAGTGGAAGAGCGCTGTCGAGCGGATAGCGTCGACGACGACGAGCGAGCGTTCGCCATTTCACGTCGCTATTAGCAATAAAGTCCGCGCCGGCGTAATTGTAAACAGAAGGTACTTCGCGCGACGATAAATCCCATTCGCGAGCCCCGCTACGCGAGTCATTCTCGTTATTTTATTCCGTTTGATTAATTCCGTGCAGTAAAACTATCGTAAAAGCGCGGAGGTCCGACTGACGATCGGCAGTGGAGCGAACTCCGGCCCCGCGGAAGTATCCGACTGCATTTTCGTGGCGCAGTTTCCTGGCGATTCCCCTCGAGAATCCTCGGAACAAGAGGCGCTTTCCAACTCGAGATCACATTTCGACATACATTGTGACGGCGCGGAAGCACCGTCGCGACCCCGTAGCTTCCTTTCCTTCTTCGAAGATAAGATCGTAATTTTAACGAGGTGGCGTGGCTCGCATTCCAAAAGTTCCACGACTATTCGACCTTTCTATTCGGCCTCTCGGCCTTCCCTCATCTCCGGCGCGCGTTTCCCCCTCTTTCCGTTTGTGTCGATAAAATTTTTTTCTCAGTAGTCCAGGCCAAATGAAGATATTAACTGTCCTCGCGGCAGAATGTTTCTAATTGCCAGAACGTCCTCCTGCGCGGCCGCATAACTCCTTTCATAAAATCTTTATCGCCTTGGTATTTAGAGTTCGGCTGCCAATGGCGAATCGCTCGCACGGTCATAACACATGGGATTTCATGCTACTCTATAGGGGAAGAGCTCATATGAGCTACGGAGAGGATCGTTCGCGTTTTCGTTTTCTTTCTGCAGAGCGAGGATATTGTTAATTGCAGGTCGGGTTTCGCGTGTATGTCTTATTGCATCTCGCCCCTTTATTAATCTTCGAAAGGTTTATTATTAGCGACGAGGAAGTCAGATGTAATGAGGTGTGATGCGTTTAACATCATGCGTGACGTGAGCGGTAAGTGATAAATGCTATGCAAGTGATTACACGACGAAATGTGTATGCATCTCGTATGTGCGTTGAGATATGAATCTTCTACGCTCTCTTAGTTTGTTTACACTTTGACAGTCCAACAATCGAAATCGAATCGTGTAATACAGAGAATATTTGAAAGAATTTTGAATATATTAAAGACACATTTTTGTTTTCAGTAAACTGACAATTAAGTCAAGAATTAAATATCTAATATAAAGTTGTTTCGAAACTTGTGCATGAAAATGCAAACCGTTGAACAGTCGCTCCTTCAAACTACGTCTGTTTTCTATGTCTTTTTCGTCGAGCCATCACACCGAATGTGCGCAAAACATTTTGTAGAGAGAACGCGCTACTGACTTAATTAAATTACGACCACGGGTAGAGGTGCAGCCGAGGATTGTTCGGTACAGCACGCGGAAGGCACAAAGAGCTCTCCGGGCACAAAGCGAACGATTGTTCGGATCGCGCGCGCGAGGCTCGTTACCATGTCGCTCGTCACTCATAAATCGCCTCGTTCCGCGTGTGCACCTACCAAGCCCTCGGAACGCACACGACGACGATGACGAGAGGCTGAGAAAGAAGAAGCGTGTCCGCGCATTCGGCATATCGCAGTCGCCGCAGAGAGAAGAGAAGTGTCAGCTGTAACTTTTATTGGTTATAAAAGCTCGCGATATTATGCTGAGCCCGAGTAAATACGTTTATGCCTCTCTCCGTCTCTCTCCCTACCAGTAACGGATTTTTCAATAGGCGCAAAAACGCGCTTTTATGCTCGATACGTTAAAATAAATAGGTTTTCCCTATAAGGAATATTTGTTTATAAACAATTGTATGAAACATTGTTTTTATGTAAATTTCGTTTTTACTTTCGTTTTTATTTTCTATGATCCTATAGTGACGCAGTATTCAGTTATTTTGCATTCGTCCTAATAATTATGTATGTGTAAAAATCATTTTACTATGTGTCTATGTATATATGTGTGATATTATTAAACGATTCTTTTTTTAATGATCTATATTATTTTTACCTTATTTTATTTATTGATTGTTGCTTGGGATTCCGTATTCGCTAAATCCATCACTGTTTCTTCCCTCTCCCGAACTCACGTTCTCTGACAAGGATGACTCCAACGCTTTTTTCTTCCAACCTTATCAATCTAATACATTTCATATTTTATGGTTCCATCCGAGGAAAGCCATCTTTACGTGTTTTCTATTGCACCTTGTGTCTTGCATTAATCTTACGAAAGGAAGAAAGGGGCGACGGGAGGCAAATTGGATGCTTCTTGACACAGGAGCGAATGAATCATCCGCGAGAATCTTCGTCCCGCCCAACACACTCCGGTCGACGCACTCTGACTCGTGAGCGATAAGCAACACTTTGTAGCGATCGAGTTCGCTCGATTTCGAGAGAACAAAAATCTATCATCGACTTTCGAGACTGCGCGTTGACGCAAACGTTTGCGAGCATTTTCGTATCTTCATACCTATCGTCGTCGCTTATTCTTTCTACATAGTCTTCCGATCAATAATCGCGGAAACTTAATATTCTTGCAAACCAATCGTCTGTCCACTTTAAGCGTTTGCATATGTTGCAACTTTTTCCGAATACGCGCTGCAATTTGCAACGCAGTCACGAGTGAAATTCGTTATTACTTGATGTACTTAAAGAGATATCTAGTTATCTCACATTTGCAAATGCAACGAGCACTCGAGTACACTCGCAATACGGTTTAAATTACGGTTCGCGCATCGATTTCTTTTGTATTTTTCAGTATACCGTGTGGAACAGAATAACCCTTTTAAATGCTTATTACTCTGTCAACGCACTAAAAGCTTCGATAACGTGATAAAAGATATACGGCACGCGGAGGCATAGAATGCAATTGTGCACTCGTGCAGCGAATAAAAGAATTACGTGCACGCACAAACTCGTTGACAATTTTACTTATCCGAGTTTTCACGTTACAAAATTGTGTTTGTAAAAATAATATTCAAAATAATTTTCAGAATTCAATATTTCTCATTAAATCTCAAATTTTTCCTCTCCGTTATGTTTCCATGTTATATGTATTTATTTCAATAAGCTGGATATGGTACTTGCGTAAATCGAAGAGAACGAGGAGAAAACGATTGCGTGATTGAAATCCTTCGATGTTGCGTAACGCGCCATTACGTCCCAGCAATATCGGACATAGCTCTGACTGCGATACCCGATGCATCCGCGTCAAATAGAAGCTGAGTCAAATAGGACGCGACATTGTTTAGTATTCCGGCGTGCCCACGAAACGTCCGAAACACGTGCATTATACCGTCCGAGATACGGCCGACGGACGACCGATCGCCGGATTGCGCGGATATCCGGTCTAATTCCGTCTGGCTGACTAGGTGTACGATCGCAGACGGCGGGCAATAAATAGGACGGCAGGTTTCGTCGTCCACGTCGGCACCACCGGGGGCAATTGCCTCCAGGTGGCCATGCTGTTATGACGTAATAACCCAATGCAAGCTAACGCTAATTCACAGGCGAGTAGCCCGGTATCGTGACCGGCGGTATTAGGTAGAGGGTCCCGACATGGCGTATAGGTCGATGATCGTAGATGCTGCCCGAGGATGGTCCATCCCGATCCATCTGACGTTAACGTCACTAGACGCGTCTAGATATTCGATCCTGTCTGATTCCTGCCTGGGAATCGATCTGTTTGTACCCTAAGGTACACTGTTAGAAATACTTCCTTTACATGTAAATAAAGCTCGTAATTATGAACGAAATTAAAAGTAATGAATGCTTTAACTAAAAACTAAGTTACAACAATTCCTTAAATGTAATGAAAGTGTATATGAAATTTCATAAAATTTTATGAAAAGTACATTACATTTCATAAAGTTTTGTGAAATATACATTAAATTTCATGTACAAGTACACAAATATATTTTTCATTTTATAAATACATTAAATTTAATATAATGTCATGAAATTAAATTCTCAAATTGTGTAACTTAAAAGTACGTTAAACTTCATGACATTTTTAACAGTGTACGTATCGCTTCTCGATTGAGAGAAAGTAATGAATTTTTTTTTAGTCGCATAAAGGCGGAAATTCGTTAGCGTTATCGCAATAGAGACAGCAATAGAGAAAAAATTTTTATTTCATAAACCATTGAAAGAATAATGCAAAAGTAAACTTAGTTACTTAATTAATTTCTCAACTGAGAGATTTAATTAATTTTACCTCTGTTACACATCGGATATTATTGCAAAATAATAAATCTTGCCTACAGTCCGCTATTCATTGGAATCATTGAATCTCCGCAGGAAATGTCTGTTAAAAAACTATTCAATAGCCAGCATGCTCGAAAAAATATTGAAAATTCAACGTTCGGAGTAAAATTTGTAGATACGCAGTAATAAATCTCTCGGCGACCTATAGCTGCAGGGAGTACTCTCCGTTAGGAGCGAGAAGGAAAAAGAGAGAGAGAGAGAGGGAGTCGGCAATCATAGTGCATCGGATCGTTTTTCTCGCGTTAGATACACGCTTTAAAACGCAATCAGCGGCAACTGTACCGTGCGCAACTGTACCGAGCGCAAACACGATCAAATCTATCGATCTCCCGGCCGATCGTATCAACGCAGGCGCGCGCAAAAACCCTTATATGCGGACAATCAATATTGTCATTTAACAGTTCGCGGAGCGCGTACCCACTTTCCATTTTCTTAACAAATAGACTTTGCTAGACACACCTGCGCGCTGACACGTTCATTCGCCTGTCGGAGTTTACAGTTATTCCCTCGCGTTTTGTGTTTTACGGCATTTTAGCCGTAATAATTTTGAAGCTAATAATCCCGGTGCGCTATGTTTCTTAATAACATAATAAAAGTCTAATATTTGCGCTGCTTCGATGTAACGCCAATGAAAAATGGACGCGAATAAAAAGGATAGTCTCAAATTGCTGCGATCGATTGCACGTTCGCGTTTTAAAACAGAGGAGAATACTCAAAGCGATTCATGAAATACGATACAACGTTTCAGGAAATAATTCGACTGGATCCATACAAGTTTTTTTCAGCGGTCGTGACTATGCAACTTCGCGGTACGAAGCCACTAGTTCCGTCAGGTGAGCCGATACGATGGTGCACCGCGTCTATCAAGGCCACTGAACTTGCTACTTGAACCTAGAGCGCCGCAACGCTGCGGTTTTTGCGGTCGCGTAGATTTTATAACGTTTCTCCCGATCTTTTAGTCCGCCTCCTCCAGAGTTCCTCTCTCTCTGCTGCCTGCTACCATCTTTTTTACAGCTCTTATTAACGCCGGGGTTGTGTACGCACTCTCCGCAGCGGCAATCTGCCGAGATGGTAATGATAACTCGCTCCTTGATTTCCTGGTGCGGCTTGCACGGCACGAGCCCCGACTTGCTCCGCGCGCGAGCGCGCGGTTAATGGACGATACGAAACAAAGAGACGAAGAAAGACGAGAAGACGATGGCGGCCGACACGCCCTGGCCACGGGGCGAAATCTTCCGAGAAACGATCGTGATTATCGCGCGCGAAACTCGGAAGCTGCTCCAGAACCAGGGCACCGTTTTCATAATACGCCAGCTCGACGAATAAAAAGAGAGTAAGAGAAAGAGATAGAGAGAACGAGAGACCAGTTCGCAATAATTATCAACGGCAGTGAGTAATAACCGGGGAGAGAATTCAAACAAGAAAATATTGAGCGCAACGTGTTGCGCAAAAGCGATTAGAGTTTTTCGTTATCGCGCCTCGCGGGATCTCCTTGCTCTCAATTCCACGGATAATTTCGCGAGGCGCGGTAACACGCGCGAGAGAAGATGATCGAGCGTGTTTTTGGAAAATTGCGCGGCACATCTTGTCGCACACAATTGAACACGTCCTTCTCAAGAAAACTTTCATCGGGCTCGCATAACTGAAAAGCTATAATAAAACAGAAGCCATTCGTAGCGGATTGAGCGCTTGGGACTTGTTCGAGCATTCGAATGTTTAGCAGCGGCTTTTCTTCTCGGTCGGGCGATTCGTTTTCAGCGCGCTTCATTTACCGAAACGTTCCGCCCCCTCGAAAGGAAGGAAGAAAGAACTTTTCACGGTGAGGGTTCGGGAGAAATTCTCGCGAAATCTTTCGCCGCCTCATTTGAGGCTGCCTACGAAATACGACCTACCCGAAGTCTGTCAGGGCCTGACAGATCCAACGATTTGAATATTGCCGAGGAACTCGGTCGTTGCCTGCAGAATCACTCCGACTCTCCTCCTGAGAGATCATTGCTTCCGCTCAATTGTTAGAGATTATCGAGCCGTTACGCGCGATTCTTCTTGCGGCGAGTACTTCTCGAATATTTTTAGTCACGTTTCATTCTTTCGCATTATCTCCAAGAATGACAATAAAGTGGCACGATGGGAATTTTTTAAAAATTAATATGAAAGAGAGAGAAGGAAAAAGATTGTGAGATAATAAATCACAGAAACGTGTCTAAAATAAATGTTAATTAAATGTTACACATTTAATCAAATTTTAGAATCGTATGAAGCATCAAGATTGTTATAATCATTTAATTGAAGCAATAAAAAGAATTTCAAGCTTATCAATGATTTCTCTAGGACAGCGAGTATATATTAGAGAGTGTATTCGGTTTATGAAAAATATTCTGTGATGATCGTCGGTATGAAAAACTAAAGTGGTGGATAAGAGCTTGCCCGACTGTAATGGGCCGGAACGAGCGGAGGATTTCACCGTGATCCAAAGTGCGCGTATTTGTACTCTACTTTGTGGCAGCCGAACGCAAAAGCGCTCCCCCCGCTTTCCTGTCTCCCCCAGTGGTGCCTGATCCCGTCCTCGAAAACCCGTGGCTGCGCCGTAATTAACGATTACAAAGTATTTCGTACAGATGATTATCAGTCTGCGCCGGATGCACTGGCAGTCCCACTCCATAACTTCCGAGACTTTGATGTGCACGCCGGCTCTTGTTTCCTACCCCATTGTACTAGCTCTTACAATCGCTCACAACGTCTATATAGGGTGTTAAGAAAAAGAGTTTGTGAAAATTTAAAAGAGCGTAGCAATCGGCTGAAGGAAACCTTCGATATATGTCCGCGGATCTTTTCTTATAAATTTTGTATCTCGCATTAGACTTATTAGTCAACATAGGAAGAGATTACTAAAAAATATCAGTCTTATTATTGTATGACATATATATTAAATATATATATGTATATTCAAAAATACTTTTTTATTTTATACTCGTCTCATATTCGCTATATAACACTGCATATAACAACTACATAACACTGACATCTTTTTATTTTGTACTGATCTAATTAATTAATTAATTAATCAAAACTTCTCTTGAGTTATTATTTACAATAATATACATTCTTAAATTATAGAATTCTTTTTTCCTACATCCCGTATATCGACATACGAGCGATCGTAGCTGATATTTGTGCGCGCAGCCGATATAAAAAACCCGCGATGTCGATGAAGCGCGGAATCGTTTGCGCATCGTTCTATGCGCGACTTGTTCGTCGAGATGTTTTAATTGGCGACCCGTCGACGCAGCGCTCTTTTACGCGTCCGCAAAAAAAAGAACCGAGTACCACCTCGCGATACATGCGTATCGCGTCGGTGCACTCTGATATCTTCCGCGAAATTACACTCGCCACTCGCGCATTCAACGAGACGTGATTGCCGAGAAATGGTGTAATCGGGGTGGACACTATAAGACTACAGTTAAGGTCGGACAGTGCTTTTAAGCTACGATAAGAGCATAATGACGTTTGACAAAGTATTGGTGGCACTTTGGGCTCTGTGGAAAAGTGGAATGACATACGGCTTGAGAGGTGGTTATTATAAAATAGCGTCGCAGATAAAGCGCTTCTTCGCTCGGATGGATTCGAAAACAGCCGGATGCGACTAACTAAGAGAAATTAAGACACATTTCCAAGTCCGATCCGTGAATCAATTAATGACTGTCCTGCGCGGCGCGATAACGCGCAATTTGCGAATGCGTTTGTGCGAACAAACGATGAGATATATATTTTACTGTACACAGAGAGATAGCAACCGCGGATGACGAAGAAAGGAAAAAATTCTGATGGTTCCGCGTATCGCGACAGGAAATATCACCGTGCGCTTCTTTAGTGATTCGGTAAAATCATTTATTTAGCGTCCGGCGACTTGCTATTAACGCCAAATGCATAGATAAAGGCTAAAACTATACATTACATACGTTTAAGTTTTTGCCATACCGTTTAAAGTAGCTCATTAAAATATCATTTATTCCATTTCGCTGATAGTAAAAACATATTCGTGCAAATACAGAATTAAGTGATCCTCTTTAAGATCAAAGTCCGTATTTTCAAGGTTTAGATACGTTTCCATAAAATCAACTTGACAAATTGTGGTCTTGGTTCTCACTTGTACCGAACTCTTCGAAATGGATGCTACGGTGGTCGAGTACGAGCATCCGAAAATCGAGTTTAACCGTCGCAACCGAATTGTCACCGAGGAAAGGGACTCAACAGCAAGTACCACAGTCGAGGGACACTTTATCGCGACCGGATTCTACCATTTCGATTTAGAGGATCCATGAGAGAACTCGATTACGTCGCACGGAAGCGGATGTAAGCGCTGATGAAATTAATGACGTGTCAGGATCATAATGGCGCATCATCATTCCGAGGCGAGGTGTATAAAGCATATGTTTTAAAGCTTCGAGTAATCGTGCCATTAAAGTAGGACCAGCGAGGATGCACAATGGACAATGGCGCGGGGCCGTTAAAGGGGCGCGATTAAATTTAATTATCAAATTTTACGATTATTCGGGGCGCGAGCACGCAGCGCTCACTGCATGCGCGCGGCGGCAAAGGGTTGCGGCGCAAAAAAAGCGTATTAGAATTAGCCGGGACGAAGTTTTAAGGACCCAATAAAACCATAAAAGTGGAAGGACAAAACGTGTAACGGGTTCTCACGATTGCTATGCCGGCGATCGCTCGTTTGCCTAAACGTTTCTCATGAACCCCATAAACTTCTTCGGCAAAGTACCCGGCTGATACATCAACGTATATTCTATCGCGCGAGTGACAGTCAAAGTTACGAGGTAAATGCACAGTATCGATTGAGAAAAAGTCGTTTTCTTTATTCACTAGAGAGGAATGTCTATTTTCGTTCATTGAGAGAAAGAGAATGGCTTAAAATCTGATTAATGTAAAATCTTTATAACAATCTCTGTTAATTGCATCTTCAATATATTCACAATATATCCACAAATAAAGTGAAAAATTATGATGTTATTTTTAATAACAGTTTAATAAACTAGAGAAATATCACATATTGATATTTCACATTATTTCATTTCGTTTTTTGTATTACAAGAAACAGTGTTTCACGTTGATCACCCTCGAGGAAGGGACAAGTCAATTGGAAACAGTTAGAGCAACGTATCTCATTAAACGGAACGCTATGATTAATGGCAGTCCATAAGGCTTTTTACAGCGGCCGATCGCTTTCATTCTTTTACGCGGCTCATCAAAACGAAGTCAAACTGTCGGGCTTTGTTTCCGATACACACACGCACTGGTCTCGGGCGCTCGAAATGTCTCGCGTAAACCGAGGGCTTAATAAAGCCAGGAATCCGGACTATTTCGTTCGTATCCGGCATTCCGTATCGGAGATGGGCGACCGTTTACAGCCTCTCGTGATCCTGCGCGGGGACAAAAGGTGGAGGAAAACGAAACGAAGAGAAAGCCGACAGGGCGAAATAAAAAAGAAAAGAAATGCGCATTTAACGTACGCGTTTAATGACAGGTTAGAAACAAGCGGGCCCCGGATCGATTTGTCTATCCGAAGCAAGTCTCTTTTGGCAGTAAAGCGGATCCGACTTTATTGTCCGGAAGACTCCACGCCGGTCGCCGAACGATTTGGACAGTCGGACGTTTGGCGACCGGTGAATTTCCGGTTTATAAGCGTGTCGTAAGGGCCACGTAATGCCACGCCGTTAACGATTAACGATTCATTTAGGAGCGTTTAGTACAGCGAACGGTGCTACGCGAGCGCTATTTCGAACGGCTCCTCTCTAACGCACTAACTACTTTCTCCGTGATCGCGCGGATCACACTTACAAAACGATGCAAAAAGCAAATTCGAAAATTTTAGTTCAGAATTTGTTCTCTACACACTGTTAGATATTCACAAATGTTCACAAATGAATTAAATAAATGAAATAAATCCAATAGGGGCAATAAGTTGAGCAACTAATTGTAAGAAAAATTAGAAAGATATTATTTACAAAAATGTAATTAATGTTAATTTGGATGATTCGAAATTAGGATGATGATTCGATCCTTTGAGGATCTTAGCTATATAAATTGGTGTAAAAATTAAATCTTGAATGTTTATAATGAAGAAAGAGTGCGGAATGTGTAACGTTCGCGAACGAAACAATATGGAAAGATGTTAATGGTACAATTTCGTTATTCTTGGCCATTAGCATCGCGTTAAACACACTAAAATACATCTAGAGGACAGATGACGATTCGACGACTCGTTAACGTCGTTTATCGCGCTCGTATAACGTGTCCTATTTCTATCAGGATGGTAAGAAAATCGATCCAAAAAACTAAGCTCCTCTACTCATTATTACTGAAACAAAGAAAAAATTTGACACGCATTATGATGAGGCACCACGATAACCCGCATCGACAATGAGAATGGCACCGTCTGTAATTAATAAATACACATTTATATAGAACTCAATTATCTGACGACCATTAAATCTTTCTAATTTAATTAACTTCGCTCTCTATAATTCCTATCACTCGCTAATTTCCACTCGACTCGTCATTCCTCCATAATTATATACTCGTCAAACAACAAATGAAGATTTCAGATATTTCGCAATTAATTCAATTGTTCCCTATTTGACAACGCCGGCACGGAGATCCAATTAGCGCATCGCCAATTGCGCGCGATACAGCCACACGCAGTGATATAAAGCCTCGCTAGAAATATAAACTACAGGTTGTTCACACCAGTAATAATCGGGTTCTTGTTCGCTGCGCCGCAATTCTTCACTTACCGAGACGGCAAATGACGAAGCGAGAGATATGGAGATAAATGATGCGCATGGACACTGCGTCCGTCACAGCAGATTACCGTAACCGCGATTGCTCAAGCTCACAATATAAAAAAAAAAGAAAAAAAAAAGAAATGTCTCCACTCGCGAAGCTTGTCAATAAAAGCGACGCACGAGCGGCGCGTAGCCGAGTGCCCCTACATTTAAGTACTTATGAGAATATCCCGGCGCTCTCTCTTTCTCGCAATCAATCTTATCGACTGCATTCTCCCGGGTCATTCTACCGGAGTAATTCCAGCGAGACAAAACGACGTGGAGCCGTCAGAGCCGTCGATGAAAGAACGCGACTTCTCGGAAGCTGGCCGCCGTCGTCGTCGCGGCCGAAGGGAGACTTAGGGAGGGCAATCGGCTAAAACCATTCGCTAGTAGCATAAATCGCGTGCATTTAACATTCGCCATTTTTTCGCGTTTACGTGTAAACGCATTAATGCGGATCATATCTCGTGCCCAGAATAATCGCGTGCTCGCGGTTCTTTTAAAAGCGCGACCGAGAAACGATGTTGTCATCAGTGTCTTTTTCTTTCTCTCTTTTATCTTTTCTCTTTTTCTTCCTTCATCTTTTTTACTGTTAATCCGTGGCCACGTACATACGATGATGATGGTTTTACACGTATATTTTATCGCGGCTAGAGCGTTCACGCAGCATCTCTTAACGCCTTTCATAGTTGGCACGCTCTCGCTCTTAAAGCGATTGCGAGCAGGTACTTTGTCTAAGTACACTCGCACAAGACGGCGTAAGTGCAAGAGATATCGTTACGCTCTCGTCCTCCCTCCCTTCGCTCGTTCGTCGTTGACCCTTTCGCGACGAGGGACAGTCCATTTACCAGTTTTGTACAGACGTACACGTGTGTCACGTCCTCACTCCACGTCGTTTCTTTTCTCAGCGTTCTGGAGCGAGGAAAGACGGATATAATGCCGGATAAGACAGATTTCCCGGAGATCCGGCACTGTCGCGGGTGGTCTCCGGAGTATTCTCGCGACTTTGATGTAGCTAAAATTCCAGCAACGATAATGACGCGCTATCATCTCACATATAAGAGAATACTTTGCAATGTGCTCCTTACCTCGGAAAATAACTGAGAAGAACGCGAAATCGTTTATGAGATATATGAAAAATCTATAGCCTCGATAATCTTGTACATACTAGCCATAGATAATAACATCCCTGAAGGTTAAGTATTATCTTTTAACCATATTTTTATTTATAATTATTAAAAAATAATTAAAAATAAAAATAGAATTAAAAGATAATGATGGTAAGATAATGTTATGCAAAAAACGCTGATTTGACTGTTCATCAATTTGGATGCGTCATTTGCCGATCAAGCGACTCGAAACTTAATTCTCACAATGCTTCGCAAACAGAAAGCTCTTTTTTTGCGGGGTATCTCGACGGCGTACCTCATCCCCAGTTGATATGCTCGTTCTTTATTCACGTTTGCTCCCTGGTGAGCGAGGAAAGCGCAGCGCTCAGCCATAAGCAGCCTGTAGGATAATTAACCCTTTGAGGAGAGTCTGTGTTGCTTTGACGATTTTAATAATCTTAAAAGACAGCGGCTTCTGATTAGTACTTTAGCTCACACGAATGCAATCGACAATGCTTCTCCTCGTACCGTATGTATCATCACGATGCGTCGCGATACGCTGTTCGATATTATCGTTTCATGATTCTTCGTGGTACATTATCATGAAAAACTCATATGCGCTCATCTAGTCGATGTATCAATTTTTCGATAATTCTCGGATTATTTTCCTTTTATCAAAAATTATAATACGGTTTATTATGCTAAATCTTTTCATTCACTAAGAAATAATTGTGGAATCATATATATCAATATATCAATATTTTTAAATTAATATAAATTTTAATTTAATATAATTTATAACAGTCTTTACTTCTCTCTTTCTCTCTCTTTCAAGATATTAATAATATAGTTCACAGAAATACTGGTCAAGTACTTATATCAAATATAAGTCGAATTTCTATTCATATAGTTACAGAATAAAATTCTGAATAAAACGGCAGCGACAGATATTGTGTAATTACGTTGATAAATTTTACGGTGAAGAATATGATAACAATATCAAGTTGGAAGCGTACGTTCAACTTTTGTAACATACGATACCTTTACGTAGGTAATCATATGCCACTTTGAAGCATTGACATAAAAGCACTCCCATGCGGCATGATGTAAAAGACGAGCCGCGACATGAAACGACCCTTAGTAGCCGATAACACACGTGAATTATTTTCAAAAGCTAATTTTTGCTGGGCTGTGTATATGTACTCAAAGTCAAAGGACGTTGTTACACCACCTTTCCAGTTCAGCGATATCACATTCAGCTTTTAACAAGCAAAAATGTCACTGCCTTTCTACTATATGTCGCATCTCCAACATACATATGTATATATAAATAAAAAAGAAAACAACATACTGAACAAAAATATTACACAGAAATT
This sequence comes from Cephalotes varians, assembly GCA_037157785.1. Lineage (NCBI taxonomy): Eukaryota > Metazoa > Arthropoda > Insecta > Hymenoptera > Formicidae > Cephalotes > Cephalotes varians. The sequence goes on from JANQDE010000073.1 coordinate 762,793, forward strand.
GAAATACTAAATTTTTGCTTTTAACAAGCAAAAATGTCACTGCCTTTCTACTATATAGTATGTCGCATTTCCAACATACATATGTATGTATAAATAAAAAAGAGAACAATATACTGAACAAAAATATTATACAGAAATTGAAATACAAAAAATAAATATCCTATTTTTTTATAAACAATTAATATTGTTTTATAATTGAATTCATTTGTACTCAAATTCAGATGTTAATTATGACATAAATGCGATGAAAAATCCCAATTTAAATTTTGATTGCTCTATCTTGGATACTTGGGAAATAGTTTAAAGCATGTCAAGAAGGATTGCGTAATAGCGTTGCGTTCATAAAGCATGCAATGGTCACATAATGTTTATGTTTAGTGATAAGGTGAAAACTCCGAGTGAATAAAAATCACACAACGGGAGACTGTTCCATGAGTGCGATAACCCGCCGGGTCGAAGACGATTACACAAATCACATCGTCGATAGACACAATCAGCGTTTACAAACAAATTGCTTGACCAATCACGCCCGTACAAAGCCCTTCGTTCACTCTCCAAGCGCACATTCGCAGTTTCTTGTGTCATTTCTCGTCAGTATTATCTATTAACGTACACTGCATATTTGCAGCCGAATAAATAACATTCATCTCTATGAAGTATGAACTAGTTTATTATACGTACTCTATTTCTGACGTAATTATCGAACAGTTAAACACATAAAGTATTTTAAATGCGACATTCTTAAATCTATTTTGCATGATTTATAATTTATTATTTGGCCATTTATAGTTTGGACTTCAGAGTCGTATTTATCATTTCATGTAATATTTATATGTATAGAAATGCGTATATCAAAATACAGCATATAAGATTATAAATAAGATTAGACTTCTATCCTGAAATCTGACGCAAATTACAGATGTTTTAAAATAAGTTTTATTTGTTTTATTATAAATAATACAAAATAAAACATTACGTAATATCAGCTAAAAATAGCAGAAATATCTACAATGGTTATTTATAGCTAACTAATTCGGAGATAAATTGCTCTCGTCACTCTTGGCTCCAAGTCTTCAAAAGAAAGATAAAGTTTGGCATATGGCAGCCTAAATAGAGAAAGTCGAAGCGCGGTTAACAGCTGGGGCCTGCATTCTGAGACACACGTGCTCGCTCAAGAAATGTCTGTTTCGTCTAATTATTTTTCTGTTACGGTTCGAACGACGCGGACGTGCTTTTGACAAGTAAACCCTCGCCATGACAAATGTATGTATCGAAATGTTGCAACGGCTATTTCATGCGAGATAAATCGCCGTGAAAATAAACAAATGAGAAAGTAATATTTCCCTAAATTAAGACTTTAGGCCACGGCACACAAAAAACTCAAGCAATAAGCGAATCAACTAATCAAGCCAGTCAAGAATTTAAGGCAAAACGTAAGCGGTAGTAAATCAAAACTGTTGATTTCCTTACCGCCCACGTCTTACCGCTCAGTTTTTTTGTGTGCCATGGTCTTTTGTCTAATTGCATTCGTTAATTTTGCGTCTTTCACACATAATCGAACAAGATAGAATCGAACAATCGTACATACACAAAAGAAGAAGCGTGTTTATTCCTTTCGAACCCGTAGCTCGCGAGACGAGTCGTTATCGGCGATCATTACGATTCCCCGCGGTGCACAATAAGAAAGCCCCAAAGCGTGCGTCGGAAGTGGAAGCGAACTCGGAGCGATTTAAATATGAAGTGGTTCGGGATCCCAGCGCTCTCGAGGAATCGTCCAAGTGACGGAGAATGATTACGCTAATGACACAGCCACGGGGTGGTCGACGAGAACGGGGGGGGAGGATAGCGGAAGGGGATAAGGACGCCTTAACAACGGGATAGGTGCAGACTGGTACGACATTCCGCGCGGCACGCGATTCCAACATCAACAACATCGGCTGCGCCTCGCGAGGCCGCGCGAGGCAACGACGGGGTCTGCGATATGCCCCGGCCACTTTTATCGGGATCTCCCTTTTTTATTACGTCGCCACGGAACATCGTCCGGACGTACGATTTCGCTTTTATCGCGTATACATGCCTACCTTCTGGACGTGCCCCTTTCGCGCGCTGACTTATCGTCCCCGCCACGCCCGCACAGGTGCGCCGCACAAGACAAGGGAGGGGAGAAATCCCCCGTATATGCATCGGCGAGAAACGATGAAGAGCGTGGATGATACGCGTGCAAATCCGCGGTGCACGGTGTTAAGTGTTAAACCGACATGGAAACGGGTCATTGGACTCTCGTGTATGCAAAGGGCGAGGAGAAGCATTTCAGACGGCGACGGGTAGACCACACGATGACACGCAGATATGATCGTTCATGTTGTAAGCTATCTCTCTCTCTCTCTTACGGAGAACGTACATTTAGCACTCCTATGTGAGAAATCAAACAAAATTTTCACTTCTCCCTATTATTTTCGGATATCATTATTTTCTATCGTAATATTGATCAATAAAAGAAAAATGTTTTTCTTAGGTGAAGCACGGTCGTCGCACAGATTAGACGATTACAATCAAATTTTACAAGTACCAGTTACTCCCTCCCTCGACTCTTCGTTAGTCACACCGTGGAACAAGCGGAGTGAATAATGACGGCTATTATTCAAATAGCGCGTCGTACCTCACAACTTCCGTGATTTTTTTGCAGAAGCACAAAGACAGAGCGACGCATTAGCGGTCATGGGCAAATTACCGTGTGCTCGCGTGTGCTCGCATGAAGGATTCATATACCTCTACCCGCACGTTGTTTCCTATTCCATCGAGACATTAGGCACAATTTGCAGAAGATGACCAAGCAAAGTAGAAAATAATAGTAATGACAAAATTAAATATCACTTTTGATTCTGTTAAAAATAATAGAATTAAAAAATATATCAAATGCTATTATTTGAAAATATCATTTTTAATTTATGTTTGTATTTATTGTCATTCTCAAAATTCAATGTGACATAATAATTAATAATTAGTAATTGCACGAGAGTATACGTAATAATCTCAACTACAACGAAACGAAAAAATGAAGCCATTTTCAGATGCTGAATTTAAATAAAATAATGTAAACAACTATAAAATATTGTTTTATGAATTGTGAAGTAAGAGTCTTAGTCACATGTATGACACGAACATTACGAACATATGTGATATAGGTTATCTATTGACATTTTTACTCGGCATTCATCAAAGCTAGGTTGGCCGAGCGGTCTAAGGCGCCAGACTTAAGATCTGGTTCCCATCTGGGAGCGTGGGTTCGAACCCCACACTTAGCAAATATTTTTTTCTCGGAAATCATCTATAATTTTTTTTTTCACGAAAATCATCATAATTATAAAACAAGCAACAATAAAAGAATTAATTGTCTAACTTAATTTTTTAATGACATGTTCCATTTAGATTTATGCGTTCGCATGATTAAGGTTAAAACACATTAACAGCTGTATAATTAATCTATTCTTATTTTTCTTTAATATAAAATAACATTATAAAATATTTGTTACGTTTGTTCAGATTTATAATTTCTCATTAATTATAAATCTCGAACGCAATTTCAAGACATTTCCACGAGAAGATAAATGACGATGGCTTTCGACGTAGTTGGATTCGGAATGACTTCGGTCCGAAGACTGATGATGGTGATAATTGCGCCGAGTATAAATGACTCGATGAATAGTCATAGACAATTAGAAAACGCGAGATAAATCAACGCGATCTCGTACGATATCAACTCCAAGCGACTAATCTCACAATAGCAATTTTATAAAGATTAAATGTGCACCAGCGTAAAAGTTACCGACAATGACATAATTTTTTTTTTTAATCAAAATCTTCTAAAGAGAAATTAATTCAAATATGTAGTATAAAAGTAATGTAAACTGAACACAATTTTACACGCATGAGAGTAGAATGTTTCACTTTAAGGTCTCATCTCAAAATAGGGCGTTTTTATCGATCATTTTTAAGCGCTATTTTTAGTCTGATCGGAAAGGAAAAGCGACCGATTAAATGGGATTAGCCAAACGACAGACGATGCAGACCCTTTTCCCAAAAGACCGGGACTTGACACCGTAAAAGTGTCCACCCTATGGCAAAGGGGAGTCTTCGAAAGAAGAGAGTGAAAGAGGGAGCCGCGTGGCAGAAAGAAAGAGAAGGAGCGAAAATCACGCATTGAGATGCCTGTCACAACAATTTCGCTGAAAAAGCACAACACGCTGACGTAATGTCGAGACACCTTGTAATTTCATTCCGTCGCATCTGTTGTCATTCTCACGTTACCCCGCGAACTTCTCGACTTCATTTGAGAGTGCGACACGAGAGACGTCTCGTAATGTGAAAAAGAGAATGGGGAAAAAAATGAAAAAGATGAATGTATTTCAGGCAACCCTTGTACGTAAAGTGCATAATGGAGCTTGTGAGAGTCCCCTGCAGTTTAGTACTCGTTGCCAATACCGCTGTCGGATTTCGAGAATCAGGTTCACAAAATGAAAAGGAAAAGCTTAAAAAAACGAAGAGCATATCTAATATTCAGAAAATGTTTTCCTCTCTTTTCGTATTTTGATGAATATTTTACTAAATTTATTGTCTTCTTAGATTTGACGACTTTAACATTGCTAAATTTATGATCTATGATCATGCGATTGTATAATTCCTAAAAATAATAAACAATGAACTTAATAATGTTGGAAAAAATATCAGTAAATTTTTACTAATATCGTTAATACCATTTAAAAAGTATTGTATGTTTAATCGTTCTTGTTAATCGCAGCTTTGAAAAGCGGCATGTCGAGCTTGCTACATTTTTATCGAGACTCGATTCGAAGGAGAACAAAAATAAAAAATTCGGAGAGTTAGGCTTAAGAAAAATGCTTGTCGACGGCTCGAACAATCCCTTGCGATTGCAAAAGGAAAATCGTATTTCTAATGCTCGGGCGTCGCGTGTCCGGTGTTCCGTGAAATCGCATTACCGGAATAAAGAATATTAAATTATTCTCCGTTCACAGTCGAACTATCACCCCGCATCAGCATCAACTTAAATCGCGGCTTAAAAATGTAATTTTCATCGTAAGCTGAATGTTTACATCCGATCGTTCTGTCGTGTATCCAATGGAAAATTGTTTCGCATTAATTACAAGGAATTAGGAAGAGATTTTTTTTTTACGGAGCTTCGAAACCGTGTTAACGATTTTCGAATATTAGGAGGATGAGACAAAAATTAATCAACCGTCTTCTCGAAACCATAAATAACGATTGAAGGCGGTCGGGGCAGCGAGTGTACGTGCGCTCAGACAATGGATGACAAATTGTGTGAAAGCAAAACAAACGGTGGACTAGATTGAGCCGGCTAGTCGGTTCGGCGGCTTTGCCATTGTCATCAATATAACTGCGCGGGACATAATCTGGCGATAGCGACGTCGGTCAAGAAAAATGGACTTTTTCGCCAGTGTCCACGATCCTTTCGCCCGAATTGCCCATTCTACTACAAATTATATTCCACCCCGAATCGCCCGTTGCAATAATCTCGAGCCCAGATCTATCTATTGGTATATCGCAATAGATTTGTCTTCCCAAGGTTTATTCCGACATGTTTAATCGTATCATATCTACTTCAGGTAAAAGCAGGTCTCAAAGTAACCAAGTATATCTAAGTATATTAGCGCGATACTCTAAATAAAAAGCGAAAGAGCACATAACTCATTGGGAATGGAGCGATAATTCTTATTTATCGCATGATAATGTATAAATGTATACGTTTTTAATAAATTTTATCAGTTTTCGTCTCATTTACATGTCTCGTTCATGAGCTAAAACGCATTCCGCTAGACGCTTGTTGAAAATATCCTGAGGCGAGGTAGATCATCGTGTAAGGTTATCAGCGACTAGACGTAAACAAGGGACGTAGGAGGGTTACAGCGAAAGTCGCTTTGTACCAGGGGGAAGATCGGATCGAGGCCGCGCGAGAAAAGGAACGCAGTAATCTTAACGTAGCAGGACAACCGTGGCGATCGTAAATGTTTAATATCGTGATTAAAGGCGCTGGCGCCTCTCATTATTATTTCAGTCTAGAGGACATTTCGCTCGGTCGCCTCTCTCTCCGATCTCGTTGCGTCGCGTCGACTTTCTTTTCAATTCTCACTTTCTTCCGTCGGCTTAAAAATCCTCGCGAAAATTAGCCGGCTAAATATTTAAAGCACCCCACCGTCGTCTCTAGGAAGCGCGGGCGACGAAGGAAGAATGAAGAAAGCCGAGGATACAAAAACCGTCTGTGCCGGCAGCATTATTATCTCTCTGGCATGGAGGCGGGCGTGATCTCTATTTGACGGATTTTCGCTCTGCGGATATCTTCATTCATCGCGCCCCGTCACTTCCCGCTGCACTTCGTGTCATCGAACACCCGCCACGACTTATTGTTCTAAATATTCTCTCTATAAGTTCACCCTCGCGTAATTCCTATTCGTCATAGGATTGAGAGAGTCGTGAAATTATTTCAGTATAAATTAAAGTTACTACAATTCGGTTGAAGAATGAAATTATTCCAGAATCAAACGTTTTCTATATCTACGATCGAATTAATCGAATTATATACATCCTTATGGATATCCTTCTCATATACATAATTTTAACGTAGTAAACATCGTAAATTTATATTTTACAACGTGAGTCATGTCTCCGAAAAAGTTTCACGAAAAACAAATTAATTCAATGCCGCCCTAAATATAAAATCGCTTCGTGAAAATAATTCCGCAAATACGTATTGCTCGACCGATCGCAATAATACTCGAAGATAGCTCTTACACGGAATCAAAATTCATCCATGACGCATTCAATAGCTGGACGGAAAAAAGTTGCGGAACAAGTTATTCCTTCGTCGTCGATTGCCCGTAAAACGTCCGTCGAAGGGCTCGCAGCGCGGCGCCGCTGACAATTGGACATTTAAATTCAGCCGGAAGTTTCGCCGCTTGTAACTCGGAAAGAATCCGCGAATGCATCGACGGGGGTGCCGACACTTTTATGTCGCGTCACGCATTCGGACAGCGCGAGCACTCTCGCGCGCGCGCGACGAAAGGATATTCGTAAATAAAATTTTTGGCGAGGGTGACAAAATGGTCATACGCTCCAGTGCTGACCCCAGCCCGGGGGGTCAAAACTCGATATCTATGCGCGGCGAGATTTTTTTTTTTATGTTGTTTTCACATAGTTACGCTCTTCCTCGGGGACAAAATAGATACCCGGGATTGCCGGACAGGATATTATAACGGTTCAGTGACAGGGGATCCTGGCGGACTCTCTCTTATTTTCCCCTTCGGGAGAATACTTCGAATACCGCAGGTTTAAGGCGACTCTATTAGATCTCGCCGAATCTCCGATGTCGCGACATACACATTGGATTTATATATTTCGTCCGTGCGAGGTATCGCTTTCTAAGAATTCCGCAATTTAAATGTAATATCATGTTTGGATTCAATTCTCGTAGATAAAGTTATAACGAAAACTTACTGTCATAAATATCAAGTATTTTTGAAGATCTTCCATATATTTCGTGCTATAAATACGAGTTTTTAGTTTAATAAATAATTTCTGATGCTATATATATATATATAT
>JANQDE010000073.1:771246-813155 GCA_037157785.1 Cephalotes varians
AATTGTTTTCAAAAATTATCTATCCACATATAATAAACAAAATGTATTTCTTTTTTGAGCATAGTAGCACATGCCGGGTATCCGCTAGTATTGTTATAAAATTATGAAATTATGACATTAGGATTATAATTAATCCAGTCCTTGTATATTACAATATGAATACTCTTTAAACGGAATAAATGAAGGAAAATACATTGTATCTAACAAAGCCACATGTATGTCTTATATACCATCGATAGAGCACGGACTACCACGTATACTTACGATCAATCAAGGCCGTTATCCACTAGCGTTTCTTGCCTCTCGTACGACTCATCGACATGCGATTACGTTAGAGAACGAGCGATTCGCGCTACGTTCTGCCTTATTGCGTTTTTCCAGCGTTTTTTCCAGCGATGATTAATTTCCACGTGCACAGCGCTTGCATTCACCCCATGGGGGGAGAAAGAGAGAGAGAGAGAGAGAGAAGGAAAAAAAGGGAAAAAAGGAGAGCCTGTCGCAGTATATTTCGCACGATTATTCCCGGGTATATTCGATGGAGATAGACATAACGTATCTCTACCCGTATGATGACGGCGGCAATTCAAATGATAGCATCTTTCTTTCGCGTCGACAGGAGAGAGGGGACCACGGCTCCACGCTCGCGAATACACGCGGAACTTTTGCATATGACGAATCGAAGACTATTACCATTCAATCTCTTTGCGCGGCTTCATTTGCATGCCATCGTCTCCCTTGTCACGCTTTACATACGGCCACGGCCGTCGGTTGACGTTCTAAATACGCACGATTTTTCCACCGAACGAGCCTGCGTGGATGGTCGCGCAAAACCGAGTCGATAAGACGACGATCGATCCGTTGTTGGTTTTCGATAAAAATTGTAAATAATATGTATGTATATTGAATTCATTCTTTTTTAGAGCATATTCTAATGAGAAGAAATAATTAATTTTCACTATGCTAGCTGAATAGATAGATATTAATTCACGAATGCGTCAAAAGCCATGGTGTAAACGGGGATGTAGTAATACTGCACACAAGAAATTTAATTTCATTCACTTTAAATGCAAACAAAAATTATATCTTTCACTTTTTTATCCAGAAACTTGGATTAGCTCGAGATAACATATGTGTTTGTTACAATGAATTATTTTCGATGAAACACAAAATAAATAGTCACAAACTGTAGTAAAAAAATTGGAGATGCCGGGGATCGAACCCGGGGCCTTTCACATGCAAAGCGAACGCTCTACCACTGAGCTACATCCCCGTTTTTCGATGATTTCCGATTAACACGAGAGTAGCAATCTGGTTTATATAGAATCATCTATTGTTTCAATTAATTTCAATTAATAAAAATTTATTCGAAAAGAATTACATGGTGAAACGTTAAACACGAGCGTACTACTTGCGAATATCGCCAAATGCACTAGTGAATGATATAAATCGACGCTTCGAACATGATAGATCGAATGCTATCGCTATCTTTCGAAATACCGACTTAAATATAATGCAATTATATTGCAAAATGACCCAGGGCAAAGTGCTATTTTAGCTCTCTCGTCAACAAGGATTTTTGAAGGTCCCATGGTGTAATGGTTAGCACTCTGGACTCTGAATCCAGCGATCCGAGTTCAAATCTCGGTGGGACCTTAACTTTTGATTTTCCGCTCTTCATTTCACGCGTTACACTTTGTCAAAATAAATTAATGTAAATTTTACATGTTAATTTTACCATCGTGGAATGAAATTATATTAATTTCATACCATATATTAAACACGTGGTTTGTAATTAATACAAAAGCTCGCGTGTTTTACTAGCTGCCTAGAATGCAGAGATCACATTATTGTAAAATTGATTGCATAAATTATTACAACGTTGCCCTTGACATTCCCTTCTGCTAGGTATGTTATGAAATTATAAAAAAATCGATAACATCGATATTTAAAACGTCAAAGAGAAACTCAAAATGTTAAAAAAGATAATCTGGATGTATCTCTATATCATGACCGTTGATCCCATTAAATGAATGCCAAATATAGCATAGCTAGAATAATTAAATGACTTCGTACGTACTATTTCCATGATTCACATAATTTTGAATCGTTTATAGTGAAGATTATTAAAAGATTGAAATAAAAAAAAAAAAAAATTTGACAGCGGTGGGATTCGAACCCACGCCCTTACGGACTGGTGCCTAAAACCAGCGCCTTAGACCGCTCGGCCACGCTGCCTTCGGTGAAATCGTTCCATAACTGCACATAAATATGAGTCTTACCTCACAATAGATGATATTGATTTAAAATTAGTTGAAAGATGAGTGTAAAAAATTTAAAAATCAATATATATGTAAAAGATTCAAAATCAATATATAAAATCAACGTTTCACTTATTTGATTATATGTAATGAATTATGAAACATGTCTCATTAATAAATTTATCCAAATACATAGTTAATACATAGTTAAATTTACGTTACTTTCATTAAAAATATTTTTCCATTTTTGAAAATTATTAGATCCGACGAAAAGTGTATTCTATATTTTTTATAAAGGAAGATTTGATCAATTATATATTCCAATATACTGAATGCCCTGTATAATAGTATTAAGCGAAATAACGTGTTCAATATAAATATCTCGTAGAATCATCTCATATATTGTTTCGTATTTTCCCAGCACGTGCTATCGTTCTGGCCTTGATTACGTCATACGTTAAGATATCTCGTCGCGTTGTCTGGTAGCTTATTCTCGTAGTCGGTATCGTATGTACAATCACACTCAGCTAAGATATCGTTCCATTACATGTATTCTCGCGTGATAATGATCATTACAAAATTATCTTTTTAAAAAAAAGTAAAAAAAAGCGCCTTGTGTTCCTTGAAGAAAAACTATTCCGTTACGTACTCTCTCGTTATTATCTACGATAATGATGAATTTTTCTTCTTTTTCTTATTGTTAGTTGAATGCCATAACAAAAGCCACAATGTGTAGATACAGAATTTTGAAGTATATTTGAAGTATATATAGAATTTTGAGTATATTTGCGAAATCAAACAGGAAATATGCACAAGACAAAACGAAATCAAAATTCATGAAGTTGGTCCCCCAACATTAAAAAAAAAAAAAAACTTTCTATTCGAGTGCTCATTGTTTGTATGTCAAATGCACATTTCGAATTTTAGTTTGCACACTCTATTTAAAAAATTGTTTATTAATTAAAATAATTAGGAAAAAGGGAATCAACTTCATATTAACACTCCAACTACGAACAAATTAAATTAAAAGCCTTAATCGATAAATTTTTTATTTGCCCACCCTTAGTTAAAAAATTATTAACAATTAAAATTTCGATTACCAAAGTTCTCGAAATTTTAATTAAAAAACTCACATGGATGTGTGTACGTGTAAATGTACGTGAATGTCCGTAGTGTAATGAGTCCGTAGGTTTGCTAAGCCCAAAGGATTGTACGGATCAATCCTCTCGTGCGGAAATATCAATGAATTAAGTATCAATTGTCTTTATAAATAATTATTACAATCTAAGTAAACAATTTATTGATTAAAATATTTGAAATTTTATAATATGACACGGAAAAACTATGAATTTTTATACATAAAAATCAAAACATTTAAATTTTATAGTCACGTTTAATGGCAAATTCTGAGATCAAATTATTTTCAAATTAAACTAAATAAAATCAAAGAAAGAAAAGAGATATTAGAAAGTGCCAAACATTTTAAAAAGAAAATCGATCTCGAAAGAGACAAAATGAACGAATAAATTGGCCACCTCGCGTTGCAGTAGCGAACGTCATTATGGCGCCGCAAATCTCCTCTTTTATTTCCCTTCCCGGTAGCGCCGGGTACCCTAGGTGATAAGATCTCAATATAAAAATTCATGCTCATAACGTGACTCCGTTGGTGGCTTCTTATTCTTTTTTTTTTCCTTTCCTTATCGCGTCCCCGAGGGATCGTGGCATAAAGCTGATGCTCGAGAGTCGAAACGAAGCGCTTCGGTTATGTCGAAACGGCTGTAGACAGATCGATAAATTTGCGTGAATACTCGTATAGATAAGCCGGCGTGATAAACCGAAATCGGTCTTGAAAGTCCCGAGTTTCTCTCCCCCCTCGTTACCGTCGCGAGAGAGATACGACGCCGCCGGAAAATGGAGGAAGATAAATTCGTCTCCCGTTGGTACACGCTATGATACTTTATAGCCGACACGCGGAATCTCCTTCCTTTCTATTGTGACAGAGCGATTAATTATATCGCGCAAAATGTTCTAAAAAATTTTTAATCTAGCAGATGATATATTGAATTAATTTAAAAATCATCCGAACAGAATTTGCTGCCTGAACTTCGAAATGCCTCAAAGAAAGAATTCACGTAATAAATGCTGCACATAATAAAAAGATTCGTCTAATTTTCTGACATCAATTATCGCCATTTTCGCTGATAATGAAGATCAGTATAGATTACGTGCGTATCTCGTAGTAAAATGAAATAAATACGTTTTCCTTTCGCATTATTTCCATTTTCTCTTCACATCACTCGACCGATCCCATTATTGTTTTATGGGAGCCATTCGATAGAGCTCATAATATCCATAAGCGGCACCTGCATTTCCTAATAATCTCCATTACTCTCCCCCGAGTTGCATGATTCGCCGAAAATAAAATAGATTTATCATCCTCAATTGGCTTCCAGCAGTTTATTCGTAAGGATCGATGGCGTCTCCCTTCCATACCTCCCTTCCCTCTTCTCTATACAACGATACATACTCACGAGGGATTTTCTCTTTATGATATGCAACATGCGAGACGTAATTCAGAGGGTGCGAGTCATCGAGATCATCCTCGTTTCAGCTACGGACGGACGATATGATCGATCATTCGCGACGACAGCCACGAGTATCGGACCAAAGTGGCGTGATTCTGCTAAACGCGATGCTAAACAGGTACGCTTCACCGCTATCAAGTCGTCGACACATCAAACCATAATGTCAACGATATTACAGTAAGCAATTCGCTCGAGAGACGATAGCTTTTCATCGTCATGGGAAAGTCTTCTTTCTTTGTAAAGCGCACGCAGTGCATCACCGATATCCGCTGTTAATTGGTTAAATGGTTACAATTACACGATCAACAGGTAGTTGTTTCGATTTTCTACTTTCCTTTCCCTTTTCTGCAAAAGAATCAGCGTGAAAGCTACGCTACTGTAACACTTCTGTAAAAACGAAAAGTCTAAGCTAACGTTTTCAAAAAGTATCATACATTAAACGTCGCGTTTAACAAATTTTTTTAAAATTTAAAAAAGAAATGTGTGCAAAGTACAGTATTTAAATGTTACGAATAAACTTCTATCGTCAAGTAAGAAATCGAGGAAACTTATTTAATTCATGTGCGACCGTATACAATATGTGTCGTGTTTGGCAAATATTATATAATTTTAAAAAGATCCATTTTTAGTTGGCTGTGAGTGAATTTAGAAATGAAAAATATAAATTATCGAATTAAAATCTGCATTATTTTTGTATATATATTTTTATTTGACCATCTATCATATCCAATGTTCCAAACTATCCAGAGATAACGATGTTTTGGTTAACAAGCGATCCTCGAAACGCCTCGTTAACGAAACGTCGCAATTTTCGCGAGGCCGTGCACCACTAGCTAGCACAATGCGCCATTAACAAAATGCCCGATGAATATATATCGGCTATCGATCATTATGAAGCCGCGACTCGCACGGATATTCCAGTAATGGTCTATCGCAGCAATAATCGTCAACATGCGCAATAATCATGTCGTTTAATGACAATTGATGCGAGCCAGGAAATGCGCTCGCTTTAATATCCGCGCGCCTATGTTTACCCCGTTATAGACGCGTGTGTACGGCATTCGCGCACGCCCGCCCGCGCGCGAGAAATAGAGGATAGATCCAAGGGGTAGTACTATTGTTAATATCGGATGCGCCATTACGCGCGATCAGTCAATATTTTCTCGTAACTGACCTATGATTCGGGATGCGCTCGAATGCGTACAGTACCCTCCACCGTAGCGACCAGCAAGTTGCGCCGCAATTGCGCGCATCCGATCTGGCACGCATGGCGAGCAGAACCATTACTATCCAAAACGAGGCTACGTAGCTGATACGTTTTGGGATCGAAATAGCTCCGATACGACGCTGTGTATTAATGTGTGCAAACGTTATTTCATAGTTCAATCTTACTTCTTCTAACTGGAGACGATATTCGCATAGTGTCGTCGAAATTTGGCTCAATTAATAATTAATTTTACTATTAGACATTACATCATACGCATCTAAAATCGTACATTAAGAGTAATTATAACATTTGCCACGTTGTATTATAGAGGCGTTTCATTTCGTTGCACACGTCGATTTTGCAATTTCATTATTTTTCCACGTAGGATTACTTGCACAATGGGGAAATAATCGACGCCATTGTTTCGCCCACGAGTGATGAATCAATCCATCCCTGCTCGACATAATCCTCCTTGCGTAACTGCACAATGCTGTACTTACAGCGAGATCTCGGCCCTATCTGCCGAAACACGATGTACGGTATCGAGCCGATTTTCACGTAACTGACCCATAGCAGTTCCGGATGCGCTGCGGCTGAGTTAACCCCGCTCACGTACACATACAGGGTTACGCAGTTCCGGTAACGCAACCCGTTGACTCGGGTCGCGTAACAGCGTGGCGCGTTACACAGCCACAAATATTTGTGCCAGGCGAATCGAATTACATCGCCTCTGTTTACGTTCATCGCTTTTGGCGTACCGGTAATTAAAGTGCGCGTACTAAAATATGCGCGACGATAGGTCGCTTCCTCGCTTGCTCGGGGGGATTCATTTTTAATGGGGAATCTCGCGCGAAATATCGCGATGAATAATTCCTCTCCTCGTGCAGCGCGCGGAAATACCAAGTTTCGGGGTGCGCCTCCCGTCCGTCGAAGTTTACGCGCGGTTAACGAACGCGTTGCACATAGGTCGCTGCAGCGTTTCATCGCGAACGGAAGTTTAATTAAAAACGGCTATGACTACGTTCGCCCGCGAAAGCTTTTCGTATACACGGCAACGAGTTTCATTTGCCAAGAAATATTTGCACGTGCTATCACCGCGAGCGTTATGCAGACGTATGATAAACCAATGTGTCTCGCCATGAAAGATTAATAAAAGTGTTCAACATATCTAAAAAATACAAATTATCAAAAATTATTTGTAAGCAGTGGATATTTCACGTTTCAGCAATGTTCTTGCATATAAAAAATATATATGTTCGGATTTAATGCATTCATTCTTCTAGTTGAACAAAACGAGTAGTTCCAAGGTATGGAAATGTTAATGGAGGAGCTTTCAGCTCGTCATCATCAAATTATCCTAGGTCGGCTCTCGACCTAGCGTCACTCGTGCGTTATGAGTCGCAGGCTTAATTAAAAACAATTTCATTACGAATGGAGTTATCCGCGGAATCCGAGGCTCTCGTATTTCGTGGCTCGTTCACCACGGGTGTGCATATTTCCACGCGCGATATTTCGGCGCGCGATGCGGCGTTCCGAGACAGCGTTCCGGAAAACTACTCGATTACCGGGTTGGATTATCGATCGATTTTTACCGAGCAATTTGTGTGTACGCGATACACGACCCTCGTTTCTGCACGCCCGAAAAGCCCGAGTACCCGCGCGAAATAGGATATTTTCCAGTAGAGTCGCGAGCTCGGGGCCGTATGGAGAGCTCTCGCATCGAGGTAGCCCTCGCGACGCGGTAATTGAGGGTAATTTCGCAAGGCCAATTTGCGCGGAAATTCAAAACCGAAAAATTTGTCCACGCAAAGCCGTCGACTAGCTAGCTAGGCCCACTGATGTGCAGATACTTCCTCTGTCTCCATCTCCCCCTTCCCCTCCGCTCCTCTCCCAATCTCCGACTATCTCCCCTGAAACCGGCGTTCACCTGCATCATCGGACAAACCTCGTTTTCTCCTGTAATTTCATTTTCGCGCAGGCCCCGGCGATCACATGACTCGATTTTTCCACAATTTCACAGAGGGGAATTTCAATTAAATTACTCACCCCCTCCGCACGTCGCGGTATCTCTCCTCGTGTACGGTTGTGTACGAGTGGTGAAAGAGCGGAGAAGCGAACGCAAGAGAGGGAGAAAAAAATAACGCGTTTCCCGAACACAGCGTGGATACACCCGGTGACGGAGTTTTCGTCATTTGCCGCTAATGGCGGCGTCCTCTCGCCATTCTCTCGCGCGAGATTGCCGATGATTAATCAGTCGTGGCAGTCTCATTTTTAGGCACGCGACGGCGATTATCCCCAAAGCGAGACGCGTCACGCGTTCCCGATTGCTTCTTTTTTTTAATTCGCTCGCCGACGAATTTCGACCCCGGCAATGACGCGCGTTGAAATTACTTTTTTGATTGTCTGCTTCGGAAGTTAAATTCAATCAAATCATTCTCAGTTACGGTACTTCTCCATCGCGTTGATATCATGGAGTGCATATGTGCGTGATGTAAAACAAGCGTCAAACCAAACGCAAAAGTGTTATAGCGCATTGTTGGTTTTTACATTATCTTTTTGTATCTTTGCGCCCTATATACATCGCAAATTTGCAAACGGAATAAAAATTTCGGCAATTTTTTAATTCAATAAATAATAGATTATAAATTAGCATTTAAATGAATAATAAATTGTCAGATAATAAATCCGATTCAGAAGCTAGACACTACCAGCAATCTACATCACTAATTTTCATTTTGAACACACAGTGCTGATTACTAGTCATGCATTTTTTATTCTAAATATAAATTTTAATAATAGAACAAATGAAAAAGAGTAATGTGTTTTTATAGATATATGTTTTACGAAAACGTACGTGCACATTACACGCGCACACACGCAGAATTATGGAATATACGCAGCAACTACGCAACGTACATCACAACTGCACGGCGCAGTTACCTGCAGTGGCGGTGATGCAACGAGCTCCCAGTGGCGAGTTGACTCCGTGGGAATCCCCGAGAGAATCGATGCATGACGTAATGCTGTAGGAATGGCGCCGCCTCCCTTTGCCTCCCGTCTCAGCCGGTCAACCCCTTGACTTGGCCGCCAACTCGCGATGTCGTATGGCGACAATGAGCGCCGCCGACGTCAATTTTTTCCCTTGGTGCATCAGCAATAAATGCATCAGCGATAAATGTGTCCTACGGGCCAGAAGTGCATAGCTTGCGCTTGCGACGAGTGGTACGGGGCGGCGTCGCCCGGATGCAGTCCCCGGCATTCCCGCATGAGTGGATTATGAACGCGAACACGATCTCGAAACCACGTTATTCCGCTGCAGTCAATGCAATCCCGCAGTCATATGCATCTTTACCCCTTTTTTTTCTCTTCGTAATGCATTTCCCTCGCCGTCTATCGGCTCGGACGCGGTAGGGAAGGCGAGCCTGCTACAAGCCCATCGGGGCGAGTTACGCACGCTCAATCGGCGACCAAACCCACCCTCTCTCTCTCCACGCTCCTTCTCTTTTATTCTAGTTACCCTTTTTATTCTGTCGCGGCCTCGATATTCCGGCTATTTCTCTTCCTCCTCTTCCTCCTCCACCTCCTTTTACTCTTGCTCGTTTGCCTCGTTTTCGAACATACGAGACAAAAGGCTTTTCATCGCGGTACACCAAACCGCTCGAGTTATTAAATCCGCCGCTCGCGGCATTTAGCTCTTTTCACGTATAGGTATTCGAGAAAATAAACGCCGTCCATTGCCGCTCGAAGTCTCGCTCGTTACTCATTTGCGTTTGTCTTACGGTACGGTACTCGCTGTAATATATTGTCCGATTACTTTTAACGTTTCCTACATTCGCGTGACGCCACGTGTGCTCTTTTTTAACGTGGAAAACGTAGAAACGCGCATTCCAATTTACTCAAGGTGCGCGTTCTTGCGCTTCGCTACGTGCAAAAAAAACGGAAAGCCTCAGTTGTGGATAGACTGGCATTGTGGGGAAATTAAACATCGAAACCTTAACAAACTCTCCGCGAACTTGGCGATTTTCCGGCTTCACGAAACGTAAAACAGCCGGACGATAGATAGATATAACGGACCTCGGTTGTATGGTTTCTTAAAAAAAAAAAGATTTGATTGACCATAGGCTACGAGAATACTAGAGAGAAATATTTCGTCTTCGGTTATTCGTGAAGCAACACAATGATATTTTTTTATGTATCCATACACACACGTTCGAAGCTCGATCGAATAATTTTTATCTTAAATATAGATCGCAGAGAGAAAGAAAGAAAGAAAATTCAAATGTTTATTTAAAAATAAACATATGTAAGCATATAAAGACATAAAAAAGCAGAGAAAAACAAGGTGTTATTTGTAAATATTCTTTTATATTCTCTATGCTGTTTATCTTAAAATATTAAAGAAATGAGAAAGATGGTAGATAATGAATCGAAAATGCAAATCAGAAAAATATAATTTATCATTTTATACAAAAAAAATGAAAAATCAGAAAATAGCAAAAGATTGGAGATGCCGGGGATCGAACCCGGGACCTTTCACATGCAAAGCGAACGCTCTACCACTGAGCTACATCCCCGATCTCTTGATACCGTCTTTCTCAATAAAGAAATGTGATCGATAAATTATATCTACATTTTATATAAATGTAAATTCTAAACAAAGACACTTGATTTAAACATATATATATATATTTCATTAAATAATTTAGAATCTCAAGGTTAACATTTCTAATACATATATATACATATCTCTATTGCATATATCTGATATATTTATATGTATATCTATTTTCATTTACTCACTACTAGCAGGTTTAACCAAATATTTCATTCGCAATAGATAGCATAAATAACAATTATAAATATTTGTAACACGTGACGCACAATTAGATTGTGCAACGTGTGATGGCGAAGAAGTTATCCGTGCCGATCGTGCGGTCACCATGTATCCGAACGGTAAGCGTACTTATACGTGCTGGAGAATTACAAGGGTGGCTAAAAGTCGTGCCCCCCGTCGCGTGACTTATGCACCGTCGCAGTCTAATGAAGATCTATCGTCCGTCGTACTTTTATTCTCGGCGCGCGTCGTCCGCCCGCACTCGCGTCTCTTCCGTTCCGTTCAGCGAAGCTTCTAACGCGCGATAATGTCTCGTCGTGTTTTCCTTGTCCCGTTTAATTTGCATTTCTAAGCCTCGCGAATCAGCTCGGCGCGAATTGAATGATGACGTGACGCGCCGATAAATAGAGCGAAGGGAAACAACTCGAGAGAAAGTAATCTTCGATCGACGAACGCGCATATGTTTAATATACGAATGTAATATAATCAGACTTTATGCAAAGGAAATATATTAACATTACATCATACATTAAGGATATTCATAGTCCCATCTTGTGTTTAAACACGATCTCGAGATGATCATTTCATTATAGATTTTAGATAGAACCTTAAGATCAGACTTAAAATGATCTTAAATATAAGACTATAAATCGGACTATATACTAGGACTATATACTAAATATACTAAGACTTATTATGTTTGTTATATTTGATTTTAAATATTTGTGATTTGATATTAAATATTTTAAATATTTGTGATTTGATATTAAATATTTTAAATATTTGTGATTTGATATTAAATATTTTTCAAGAAACGCAGAGCATAATTTGAAAGAGATTAAATTAATTTAAAAAATGTCATTCCAGGAATAAATAATTTTAAACTATGGTAATAAATAATTTGACAAGATGCATTGATAAAAAGTAGTAATTAATATTTTATCCACAGTGTCACATATTATCGTTTTATTTTAATTCAATTTAATTTAATTTCCTGTCTGATTTCAATTAAGAGAGAATTACTAGTTAGCGTGAGTAGTCACGTATTAAAGTAGTTTTCTGTGTTTTGCTATCGTTAAGATAACAAGGAATTATTTTACTGCAGATTCTGTGGAAGCATCCTAAAAATTTCTTCGCGCATTTACTCTCGTAAACACTGATGCATAACGAAATGCACGAATAAATTCTGGTGTTGCAAACATTATTGCAGTTTCAACGGCTTCTAACTGACGGAGAAACGCGTGTCTTGAAAGCACTATTGTTCGACTAATTGCTACGCATGACATATCGTTTGATGTATGAGATAGTGTGGATATGCTTAACAGAGTGAGGGCGACGAAATCATTCCATCGCTCGACTATCGACCATTCATGCTACGATTCGTGCTGATATATTCTTAATTACTTTGTGGGCATGTTATGAAAGCAGTCTAACCCGAGATTACGCTCCGAGCAAACATGTCATAACTTGCATTATGTTGCATTACATGTTCGAACAATCGTATATTATTAATCCGTGTATGAATGCATGTATTATTTTCTTAACTTTACAAATATCCCTTGCAAAAAATAAAAAGATAATCTGTTTAAATTTTTATATATCCGTAACACACCCATATTATGTAAATATCGTTAATATCAAACAACTATAATATTTTGATCTAATGGAAATATTTGTAAATGTACAAATAGTTAAGATGTTCATTCCAAGTATCGCGTTACACGCGTCTTATTGAGTACGTTATGATCCGATACGTCAAGATTTAATTTTCTTTCCCTATTTGCAACGTGCAAGTCAATATTTTACGATAACTTAGTAACTTGCAATTTGATACTAGCTTTTAAATATTTTTGTGCGTTTGAAAACTTGATAAACCGTAACTTGATATTGGGCGTAACGTGATATTTTGGAGGCAGATGAATAAGAACGAGTATTCTTATCGTATAAATCCGAGAATCTCCCTCTCTGTAAATCCAAAGGCAAACAGTAACATGAGAATGATAGCGCAGTGTTTTAAAACAATGCTCCAGACGTATCTTAAAAGCACAGTAAATTCAGACTTCAATAGATTTTCGGTCGATAGCGACCGTTCCACAAGAATAATCACACGATAAAATAATGTTTCCGACATTCATCTTAAAAAATGAATAATGGGCTCTTATCATCTAGACAAAACTACATAAATAAGTCACATTATTAGCTGAGCTTCCACGTAACACGTCAAGGATTCAAAAGCAGGCGTCGAGCTCGCGAGCGCGAAATATTCTCCCTTTAAATTTTAAAACACTGGATCACTTCCAAGCGCCTTACGCCGCCAATATTTCACCGCGCCTCTTAAACGCTAAACCCTTTGTGCACGGGAGTTCTAAGAAGGCATATTTTACTGCAGCGTATTACGCCCATCGTAGGCATGAAGTAATAACCACCCCCGAACACCACTCTTTCTCTTTCTTTCTCTTTCTCTCTCTTTCTCCAGAACTGACTGCTAATCCTTAATTTTCCGGGACACTGCCCCCTAGAACGGCTTACTGGTGGCTCTTTCGCATCCTTTGAGACTAACAATTAGCGATGTTAATCCTCGAAGCCTAAAAGAGGCGCCTACAGGCATACGTCCTATTATACTTTAACAGTCGGAGAATACCCGGTACCCGTAAACATTCTTTTGCTACCTTCCAGTAGCAGCGACGGCATCAAGATCCGGTATACTCCTTCCAGTACACCGACGGCGAATAACAAGTGGCGTGAGCGAGGCCGTCCTCTGCAATTAACCGACGTAATTACCAGAAAACGGCCGTGGGCCCTGAAGAGCGACGTGCCTCTTCTAAAGACTCGGCCTGCATATTTTATTCTTAGAATCCTTAAGTCGTCGAGATGAATGAAAGAAATAATCCCGCGATAACGTTCCGCTCGTCCCTCCCGCCATCGCGGAGAAGAGATTGCTGTTTACACGAAAGTAACCCGCGGTGGCCCACCGGGAAGACTCTTTGTGTATGATTCTTGAGGAAAAGTTCTCGGTAAATACGGTCCGGCGCAGCAAGTTTCCAACAGTATCAGCGGAGAGCTTCTTTACATTCGGGAGATAAAGCGCGGTCCGTAGGCTTTCGGATAACTTGCAGTCTCCGGAGTTCTTCGAATTTTATAGGTTTCTCATAATATACTTGATCAAAGCGATTTTTGTTAGGATAGCAAATACGGGCATTTCTACAAGAAAACATTTACTGCGAGTTCATTATACTCGCAGTAATCCTACTATTGTGACGACGAATTATTTTAATATATATATATATATATATATATATATAAGCATTTTTTTATATTAATTGCATATTTTAGCTTCTGCTGTTAATTTTTGCCTTTTTGTATTTTATATTAAAAACGTTACAAAAATTTTTTGAGAGCAAGATTTTTTTTATCTTTGCGTTATAAAATTTTATAACATGCGAGTTATACTTTTAGCATTTAATTTAGATATATCTCCTATTTTCCATGGATGTGTGAAATTGGCACCCGTATACTATGAAATCGTAGTTGTGAGTTAAGAGTTCTGGGTTATTCAGAAAGAAAGAGTTCCTGTAATAGTTTTTAGAAACGTCCATAACAATGTAAATAGACTTAATAAAACTACAGCATAGGGTGCCAACTTCACACACCCACGTTCCGTTTTCTCTCTTGCAATATTCAAAGTGACACGTATCTCGTGTTCAATCGTCACGCTTATCGAAGGGCACGAACGGATCGCTGATCGTCACGAAAATGCAAGAGCGAGATTCCTCGTGAAGCATACATAGCAAAGGCAGCGTGGAAATTCAGTAACGATCGACCGAGAATGCGAATCGGGGATAAGGATCGTCGTCTGAACGCGCATAAAATCGTGACACATCCAATCTCGCGATTCGTCGCGCCGTATGCAAAGGGCCGTTCTCACATTTTACGATTTGACGTTGAGAATCGATATAAACCGCGAGAAGCCGCGCACGGCCAAAGATAAAGACCGCCCGCCGTGACCGCGACTCTCACCGGCCATTTCGTCGCAATTACGTATCGGTTATCGACTCCTTATCAACGACACTAAGTCAACTTGACGTTAATCCGTTTGTCAATACGCCGCCCGAGTAATCTAGCGAAGCCAAACGGCTCGGGCGTAAATAATCATTCGCTGACAATCGACAGCATGTCGAAGTCTGTTGTGTTTTGTGTGTGTGTGCGTGCGTGGTGTGTGTGCGCGCACGCATACACATGTAAAAGTTATAAAAAACATTATCGATCCCATTGTTGATTCTTATACAATTGACTATTCACTAATGTTTCACAGTTTTTTGTAAACTGACAGAAATAAAAACATGTTGCTTTTGAATACTTCTAATGTATTTTAAATTTTATAATTGTTATAATTACAAATCTAAGCGATTATTAGTCATAGAGAAACTATTTTTTTCTCTTCTGCTTATCCTACATTTTGTAAAATAAATTTATTGTAGTCATTGAACTTTGTTCGTAAAAATAGAAGACTAAATCATAGATAGTGAAAATAGCGAGCACTCATTCGCGAAAATACGGTTAATGTACGATTAATTATGATTACGCGGATACTAATTATCAAACGATAATTGCAGGGCATTCTGCACAGTATCCACAGTATCGTTAATCGCACGCGATGCGCTCTTCATTACACGCGAGAAAAGTACGATTTGCTCGACATTTGCGAATATCCGCGTGTAAATTGATGCAACGAACGAACCTCAAACAACAGAGGGAATTCGAAAATCACGCGGTACTTCATCCTGACCGTGCGATACGATACGATTAATAAAATCAAATTAATGACTAATTAAGACGCAAAGGACTGTCCGAAAATATATGATCGGAATTCATTATTATGTGTGCGTATGCACACATATAATATATTTTGAACGATAAATTTAGCAAAATACAATAGCATATCATTAATCCTTAAAAAGCCATAGAGTTTTTTTGAAAGCTCGAAAATTTCACTCTAGAACAGAGAAATTAATAAAAAATAATAATAAATTAATTTTCATTCTTTCATTATATAAAACAAAGGTAATCTTTATTTTTTAATTTAGATTTTATATTACATTTAATTCTTTATGGAGTAATTAATTAATTATTGAAATTTAAAAAAATATTAAATAATTTATAATAATTATTAGCAATAAAATTGTTAAAATAAATTGATTAAATAACATATGTAGTACACGTAAGAAAGCAAAAAATCAACTGAACTGTAAAAATCAATTGAGTAAATCAACTAAGTTGTGTAACCTCGATATTTCCATAAGATTTTTTATTTTAGTTAATCTCTAGAATATACTTTTAAAAGTATCGTACGAATGATTGCAGAACTAGTTCATATTTTGTAGCGAGAACATATGCTGCTATAGCGAATCTATAAGAGCAACAAGCTTCCTGCATTAGAGAATTCTAGAATCAATGTACAGAGTTATCGCGCGAAAGTAGATAATTCGCTACGCTTGTCAGTAGCGATGTTACGTGGGCGTATAACTATGTTGAACGTGCACGAAGAGCAGTACTCCCGAGTACCCCTTCGTGTGGCTTTTACTCTCACATTTTCTCTCTCTCTCATTCTCCTTTCTCACCCTTCCTGTCGTTCTGTCCTTTTTTTCAACCCTAAATTTCATTCCCAGAATCCGTTTCCGCCGCGTGTCTGCTTGTAAAATCAGTACATCCGGGTGTCAAAGCGATGTCATCCGAACGGGTGCCCGGGCACGCATCAGTTTTAAATTCGATCAATGGGTGACGCCAAGCGTAAAACACTTTTAGGGTTGAAACTTTAAAGGCCGCTTCTCGCGAGAAAGAGCGAGAGAGAGAAATAGAGAAAGCACGCGAACAAATCGCAGTTCAACAATCATGAAACTGGTAGGAAGACGGGGATGGTGCACGTTGTGGGAACGTATTCGAAAATGAAAAAATACTCGTTCTTTATTCATAGATTCTGAAAATGTGTAATCAATATAACAGCGTGCGCACAGAGAGTGTATCAATATAAGAAATATATCCCAATTCCTAACTTATTATTATTGATGTTATTCAAGCATCTAATAAGGCGAAGAGAGACCATTATCAATGCACCGACAGTTTTACAGAAATCTAACAGATCTACGGATGTTGAATTTGAATTGACTGCTAAACTCCGTTAATTACTTCAGACCTCAAGGGAAATCTACGCTAGATATACAAACGATCGCTCGATCCGCATATCGATCATGCGGCTCCCAGACGCGTCCCAAAATTTGCGCATCGAGAATGCAGCGTTGCATCCCGAAATTCGCGAGTTCTCCGATCGCGCGTGTCTCTCGGACGCGCGCTTGACAGGGTGATTTCCTAATACAAACAAAAACCATGGCCTGCAGCGAGTGCATTACGGGTTACAGCGGCGAGAGAGACGTTGCCTGGCAACTGATCCACGTTCGCGTAATTCATTTTAGGGAGCCACGCGAGCATTCGTGTTGGTACGTACGGCCTGACCCTCTGTTGCACTGTCCGACCCTCCGAGGGTGCACTTTCGTCCCTTGAGCCCCTCGTCATCCTCCTCGACGATGCACCGCACAGACGATAGATGCAATGGAGTGACCGACCGACAACGAACGGAGTCGCGATGATCTGATTTTAAACCAATCAACGGCGGTTTCGCGCTCAATTTACAATCAGTCCTGATACGAATCACTCGTTACGCGCCGACCAACTGTGCGCTTTAACAAAAATATTTTAATCGATCGCGACGAGATTATCGCTGAAAATGTGACCAAAACGAGCCGCAATCATCGAAATCGAATTCCGCTCTTCGTACAAACATGATCCCTCGTCGTTGCACAGACTCTAGTAACTCTCGAAATTTTAACAGAGAATGTGTGCTGTACAAATATACAAATATATCATTTTCTACAAATACATCATTTTCAGTTTTAATGATATCAATCCAGCGCTTGTTTCTAAATTTCTAGAAAATCATACGATAAGATATTCGCTTCCAATATTTCAAACGGCTATAATGGCACGAATGAAAAATTATAATAATGAATACAAGCCATCGCGCGTTAAATTGCATGAGATAACGTACTAGATCGAAAGTATTCAAGAGAAAGAGACCACCCGTGTACATCCGACAAGTATTTGAGTAGAAAATTATGATAATGTTCGGTGCGTTTACTTCCTAAGTAAGTACGGTCGATTATTTATTTTTATCGGCGCGACCCGCGCGACGATCGGTATTAATTCGCAACAGTAGCTCGTGAATTACGTCACCTGCGCGCAATAAAGTAAATCTCGCGTTTCATGGCTTTGTCCCGCGTGGCCCTCGCTATGCGCGCGCGGGGCTTCTCAATTACACGTCGCATTAGTCGACAATAAAAGCGACGATCGATGATACGGTAAAGATACGGCTGTATATATGAATTTCTAATGAGCGGAGCGCGCTTTGTTATCGGTAAATTGCTCTCTCCATAGTTACTTTGTGCAATATACACAAATATAAGCGAATATATATTCACGCGTCGAGTACGCCGGACAATGCATTTTGTTGTGCAATAATGTTGACCCTCGTGACGAGATTTACATAAATCGATCGTTGAAGAGTCAAATAGTATAGCTTCATATTTTTACCTATTGAGAGTCCGATAAAATGTGAGTTTCCGTTAACAGCAACGTGAAGTGTGTTATTGAGCAAAGTTGTTTGCATAATCATTCAATATCATCATATTTAAATTTCTATTGTGTCCCTGCAGTTGAATGTCGCATGATTAAATGCAACAATGTGATCTAATTTAATATAAAATAGAGAATTAATCTAAATTTTATTTTCCTATAAAGATTGATTTTTTGCGAATTATTAAAAGAGCTTTTGCATCAAAATTTTCAATACAGATACATTCACTTTATTACATCGATGGATCATTTTCGTGCTGCATTAAGTGACTATATGATGCTTACTTGCGTTAGTAATCACACGATCGTGCGAGCCTGGCGGCCTTTGATTACGGGATAAAGAATGTCGGCGTTAATTCGGCGTGACGAGCGGAGCAGATAACCGCAGCGAATCTCTCGACGGGCGAGCTGGCCACGCATGCACGCGCGTGCACTTACCTACCCGCCTACCTACGCGCGTCCGCTGTCGCGTGCACGCGCGCGTGTACGCATTCGCGCGAGGTCGCGAATTGCGTGTTGTTCGCGCTTTAATTCAGCAAAGTGCCTCGTTTCGTTCCGGCGCGCGAAGGTGCCGAAGGGGCGCGATCAGAAGCGGACGGACCGTTATTTCTCGGGATCTAAAGTCGATAACAAGGAAATGGCTGATCCCTGATTTATGTATCAATCAAGTGAGCCATAGCATGAAATAACAAAAATGAGAAAATAATAAAATTTGAGATGAAACAAATTATGAAAAAAAAAAAAAACTGGCGATTACCAATATACATAATTTGATAATTAAGTTCATAGATAAAATTTGTTATAATAGAATTAAATAGTTTTCCTCTTGAGTATTAACTTTCAAACGATTTTTGCGTCTGTTACATCTATTCTGATGTTTCATGATCAAAAGCATTTTCGAAATTTTTAATTGAGATATTAATCGGAGTATCAGTCAACATTTTTTTTGGCTTAACAAACGTATTTTTTTACTTATCGTTAATTTCCAGGTATACGAGAGGCAGTGAAATTAATGAGTCTTTGCCCAGGAAAATTAATTGCGCTCCTATCTAAATATGAGGTAACCACCTCTAGAGACACGTTGCTATCAGGTGGGAACTCAAAGATCAGCACGTGGACGATCGTAGGACTAATGAGCGATCGTACGCAACGATTCCACGGAAGTGACGAGCGGAGAATACTAAGGAGGTCCCGACCGTCTTCTGTCGGCCAAGGAACATTATCGTGGCACGATAATTGCGCATTTCACGCATTCGTGACCTCCACTCTGTGGTCACTATGGCGGGTATCTCGCCAGGGTTAAACTTTTGAATTACGAGCCACACTGCGATCGTGTTAGATAATTTGTTACGATAGTCACGGTCACCGAGAATATATACATTTTGTTAAAATAAGTTGTGCATCTTTTTTACATGCACCAGATGCGCCATTAGGTCAATTTTAAATTCGTCACCTGGAATAACGGGTGATATATAATAATATAAAATCTTACAAATTACATTCATGCCTGTTACTATGTATCTGATAAAAATATGTTCTAATTTATACAAAATAATTATTTGAATATAAATATAAGAGAAGTCTGTCTTGTATTTTCGTCGATGACTCGAATACCGGAACAACGTAACAATCGGCATATAACAAGAATCTTCAGCAATGTTGGATTCATTTCCTAGGAACTTGAATTGCTTCCCTAATGGTACATCGAACGCGATTCCCAAAGCGACGTCGAATCTCGCGATGCGAGACAAGCAGCCTTACGTAGTAGATCGATACCTCATCAACTATGAATCCAGGGCTCAATCGCCTGTCACCGGATGCATTTCGGCGGTAATAGTTTCTCACAGTCGCAAGCTTTTGCGGCGGCTAACGCAATTTCGCATCCTATCTCTGATATCGATCGAAGATTAGCATCTGGCTGTCCGCAAAGGGAGATTAGCCAGATCGATCACACGTGCTGAACCAATTCCTCTGGCCGGTTGCTCATCAATACCAGTAATGGTGCCGTCCCCCACGATCTTGCCCCTCTTCCTTCCTCCTCCTATATGTCTGTATTGTATATATGTATATGCGCCTGTACTCCTCTAATAGGCATATAATCGTTATGCATATACAGTGACGAATACGTATGTCGGTTCCGTACATACAGTACATATACACGAACCTACATATACACGAGTCCTACATATGCACGAACATCCACACACGTACATATAAATATATTATGTGTATATTTACATATGTACTTACATGTGCGTGCGTGCGTGCGTGTGTGTGTGTGTGTGTGTGTGTGTGTGTGTGTGTGTGTGTGCGCGCGCGCGTGTACACACACACACACACACACACACACACACACACACACACACGTTACATGTGTATCTACAGTTGTATATACTACACCTACATCTAGGACACACACACACACACACACACACACACACACACACACACACACACACAGAGTATGTTTGTGTACGCATTGTGCCATCTCTATAATGTCCAGAACTATATGTGCGTGTATGTTACGCATGCACGCGTATCTGCGTGCATGTACATCTAGGTACACAGCGCAACATACGGTTACGATTGCAAATGCAAACATATTTGCGCCAGCCGATGCACGATATCATCTTGTGAACCACTGCGAACTCACTTTAAGCTTTGAAGCGGATTCTCTATCACGGGGTAATGTGGTCTATCGATTTTTCGGGCTTCTCTAAACTGACTCACTTTGTTTGAATCTAATAATAGCAAGCATTTGGATGCAACTATTTGCGTCGCATCTTGAGATGCATCTCAAATATAGATTTAATTAAGTTTTACGAATAAAGATATGTGGATACTTCGTGTATGCAGATAAAATATAATAGAATAAAATGTAATAAAATCCGATCTTCCAATTATCTATTTCTAAATATCAATTACAATATAATAGCGTCAAATTGCAATAATTACATATTAATTAAGACACTCAATTACATTATTAAATATTAATACATATTGATTAAATGTTTATTTATCCGATTTAAAGAAGGATTTTTATACAATTTCTACGCTATTTTACTTTCCGTGATTTACTTTCCGAATTTAATCTGAGCTTACGTCGAATTCTCTTTAGATTTTAGGATGAGCCAGTAAAGAAGAGATTTCGTTAAAAATATACGAGAGTCGACCTGCGAGCGTGAACGACAAACCGTTACATCTGTCGCACGCATAATGCGCGATATCGCGACTGTTACATCTGTTGTGCGCGCATAATGCATGAGAGGCGCGTGTGCAGGCGCGATATTGCGGCGGAAATAGACGCCGCGGAAAATGGAAAAGCCGCGGTGTGCATTTCGCCACGCCGGTGTCGATGTTGCACCGTTACCCCGCTGATGCCACGTGCGCAAAAGTCAGGAGGGGAAGACAGAAAAACAGGAGCTCGTGGGGTATCCCGCAACTGTTGCACTATTCGCGCCGCTATCTCGTCCGTCTGTTGGCGCGCCAGTTTGCTTTATTATAATATACAAAGAGTGCCGCGTTCCACTCGGTCGTGTGCAGCGCACACGAGACGACGTCGACGCTGCGAAATTGACGCGCCAGACTGGCTATCGTGGTGGAATTGCGCCAGCTCGATAAGACGGCGGCGTGGATGCGTCAAGACTCGTGAGAATAAATCCAGACTGTATCGTTGCTCTTTACGTTATGGAACGTTCGGATTCACGCGTATATCTTGTTTACTAAATCTTACGAGATACGTGCGCAATTGAGTTGAGATGAAATATATGATAGCAATAAGACGTTTTTTAAAGTCTTTAAATAGAAAGATCCACATAAGCCAAGAATAATTAATTTATACGATGCATGTGCAATTTTATAAAATGTTAATTAACCATTTCATTCAATTATCTATTATGAATACAGATTTATCATATTCCGATTTTGTGTATATTATAATATTTAAATTATTTAATTATCTCGCAGAGATAGAATAAATTAATTTAACTATCGAGTTAGGAATTTAACCTGCGAATTATAATATGAGTTATCGAATATCAAAAGCAAATCAAGAGCCCAGAGAATAACATAGCTTTTATGTCCATCCATAAAAGCACAGATGCTTTCCAGGCTCTATTCGAATAATATGAATAATACTTGTATGGTACAATCATGCGTTTCCACTTTCGCAAAATTCTCGAGAGGGGCGATATGGACACGTGGAAAGTATGGCAAAAGGATATACCCAATCTGATTGAGTTTCACTTTGCTTTCGAGAGCGAAAGAAGTAGGGAAGGATGCGTCGCGACCGAGGAGCTCAATGCCGCCATGCAAATCATTTCCGTGGACCATCCCGTATAAATATTCGACAATTTGCATTTCCCCGCCACGACGGAGTGCCGTACGGACCATTTCCAAGATGGATGCCGCCACTTTGCGAGATATACGTCGAAAGTTTTACTGCCCACTAAATTTCAACTAGCTTTCAGTAGCGACCGGGGTATATACGCGCATTCTTATGCGCGACGCAAAAATAAGAGGAATACGACACTTGTTGCTCCGGTTACAAAAAGACTTTCTTTCTCTCTCATCATCGCGATTCGGCGTCGTACCCCGTCACGTACCCTAATGTATTAATTCACTCTCACGCGTCCTTCCGTCGTAAAGAAAAAACTTGTACCGCTACAGATGGTTCATCGCCCTTCCGCGCGAACTCTTAGCACATTGTGCGATTCGAGAGAAAATTAATAATTCACGAGTTCGCGTTTCGAGTTTCCGAATCTTCTTGATTAAAACTTTTTATGGATACACACACACACATCATACGTGATACGTAGATACATACACGCATCCAATATGCTTGATTAACTGAGAGAAAGTTCTGATGTATATATTTTATTAATGATGTATTAGAAAAATTCTGAATAATCACAGTATTTATGTTTGATGTAATAAAACAATTTTAAATATCCGTTTCACTGTTAAAACGCTTTAAAGCTCTTTCGTCCATCGAACTATTCTTCCCTTCCTCACTGCATCATCACCAACTACTCGCGTCCCGTTTAGCCTTTCCTACATTCCCATGGAGCACAACAATTAAAAAAATATTTTTATTCGCTGGCGTGTCTGGTGGTCATTTTATCGCATTTTTCCTCCTATTTTCTCGATATATGCATATAACCCCAGGACGAATGGCTGCGATTTTATTGGCTTTCAGCGTTATATAGGAAGGCATAACGACTCGATTAAGCGGGACAGTCGGTGATTGCCGGTATAATTTGCCGAACAAATCGCATCCCCCGATAATCCTATCCGCGTCTGATCGCTCGTATCGATCATTTACCGATCTCGCCGCGTTTCCATCGCTGTCCGTCACATTATGACGACACACCTGCGTGTCTCTTTATGTCCCGAGACGAAATTGATAGCCGGCCGAAATTATAGTTATATTCTGGACTTCATTAAAATAGAGAGGCAGCCGTGGGGACAGCCGGCCGGTAAATGCTGTTTTTCCGTTCGTTAGGAATTCGACGCGATTATCGAGCCGGCGCATATTCGCACAATCAACGACAATATCGTTTATTTCCGCTTTTCATCTAAAAACGGACTCGCATTAATTCTCTCTCTCTTTCTCTCTCTTTAATTAAATGAGTCCCGTCATGATTATGGCGACTCGCGAGCAATGAAATAACGGGACTGATTCTCCTATTGGTCCGCCTGCCTACGAATGCGTTTCGATCGTGTTTTCAAATCGTCCTAATTACCGGAAGTATCGATAACAATGCGCCGGGATTTATTCGCGAATCGTGCGCCGAAGCGTTATTCGCGACTCGAATGGTAGACGCTATTTTATTTTCACGGTTTATCGCAGTCGATCGATGAAAATCAGACCATTCTACAGACAGCGAAATAAATGGAAAACTAAAAAAAAAATATGGACGGGGCGGTATTCGTACGGCGCGAAGGGCATGGCGCGCGTTGCCTCTCGGTGCAAGCCTCGATTACTTCGCGATGGTGCAATCAATGCCGAGTGATCTTTATTTTCGGAATTGCTCGACGAAAGCGGACCGACCGACTGGGATAAATTCGACCGGTCAGGTACTACAATTTCCTCGCAAACGAGACAATGCCGGCCGCGATGCTTCGTTACAACGGGTGTGATTGTCGTGCCATCAAAGTGGACAGTTTACAGATGAATTGGAAGGCTCCCGTTGGAAGCCCCCTCGCGCTATTCGTGAATGGTATGAGCATGTGCACAGGGGCGCGCTCTTCTCTCTCTCTCTTTCTGTCTCTCTCTAACTGATCGCCATTGACGCTATCTGCATAGTGCGAGCGATGGACCTTTAAAGACAATGTACCGCATAAATGGCGTTGTAAAATACAATGTTGTAAAATAAAGTCCATTTCTTTTAACTATATAGATTGTATTAAATTAAATGTATCAGAAATATTATTTCCATTGTGATACATATATCCATAATTTAAAGCGAGCATAATTGCAGTATTAATCTTACTCTTTTATAATCTAACGTGTCTCAAAACTGATCATTCATTTTTTTTTTACTTACAAGTCCATAATTACATTTCCCCGATTTACGTTATTTATAATCCTTTTACAGCAAACAGCAGGCAAAAGTCGCGTCGACTTTTGCGTCAGCAGAAGCGAAATATTTCAATCTCATTTACTGCGCGACGAACGGGAAACCTAAAGTAATCTCGCGCGTTTAATATCTCTCGTAACATTTTTACAACTCACCCCTATGGCATCGCGCGGCGTGTAAATCCGGCGTGTTAAAGTGCGTTGTATATAACGCGAGTTACGCATGGATCGGGAGCGCAGCGACGGCCGGCCGCTGTAACCGCGAGCTCTCCTCGCACGCTGTCCTCTC
This sequence comes from Cephalotes varians, assembly GCA_037157785.1. Taxonomy (NCBI): domain Eukaryota; kingdom Metazoa; phylum Arthropoda; class Insecta; order Hymenoptera; family Formicidae; genus Cephalotes; species Cephalotes varians. The sequence goes on from JANQDE010000073.1 coordinate 796,683, forward strand.
GCATCTCCCTCGCACGTACGCGCTATTACTCAGGTGTAATTGCGTTCTGGTTTCCCTCCCGTGCGCGTTTGCACACGCGCGTCAAAAAAGGAAAAGGGACGCGCGCGATTCGGTCGCGCGCAGCACGATGCAATACTGCAACCGGCAGGCATTTGGCAGCCTCTCCCCCGCGCAACCCCTCGCAGCGGCGTGTCCACCCTCGATTCAATTCAATGCCACTCAATCAGTCAATGTAACGCGCATGCTGCCGCATACCGGTGCGTTTCGTCGGTGAAACGCCCGCCGTTCCCGGCTGGCGCTTCCCGCGTTAAGTGTCCCGCGTGTAACCGGAGCGTCCATCAAGGCGCGCGCGAATATGGGCACGTCGGTGAGCCGCTTTTATATACAGATTTCATTTTTCAGTTACACTTTGTCGCTTATTCATGGATGAGCCCGCGCGGCGTCGATCTCGTTTGGAAAACCGTTGTTCAGCGCGATTGTCAACGCGCGAACGTCGCGTCTACAACCATTACCATTGATCTCTGTGCGCTCGCGAGCGCGGAGATGGTTTCATCGAGTGTGATTTTTCAATTTTGACATTTTTTTTTCAAATACAAATGTTCCCCTAAATAGCCGACTGCGGTACTAGATATAAAAAAATAGATTCCATTTCGCTAAAAAAATCACAATATAAAAGAATACAATGACATGTATATTATGATATCTTCAGTGCATTTTCTCTAATATAATCAACGTTTGCATTTTATGTGGTGTATTATTAAATTTTATATTTATATCACGCTTGTGCACGTATGTGCGTACGTATGTAATATAACGTTAAAAAGCATTTTTAAAACCGAGAAATCGAGAATCTATGTGTTTATTTAGCATACTTTGCGATGTAATTCCCGTAATATTCTTGGGCAACACTTCGTAATATTTCCGCTTCCCTTTAATTTCTCGTGACGTGTAACCAACACCATGGTTCCATGTTGCAAAAAGCAGCGGGAGTACTTGCAGCTCTTGTAAACGATGAAATTTTAATTTTTAATTTTGCAGGGTGTCAGAGCGCGGGAGACGTACGTTGTGCGTTCGCGCTCGGGTTAAATTACGTGACGAGCATCGCTGAAAAAGTCGGAAACACATTCGCGAAAATAATACGCAGTCATAAAAGCAAATATCGCGAGGGAGAAGTTTATTGTCTGCAGCGTACACGCGCGACGTTAATTACACCGCATTTCTTACACATGGTGATAAAACGCGTTGAATTATGTGACGCCAAATGACGTACGGAATAATTAGCATAAGACATTTACTTGTCACAATAATTTTTATATACTTCTCATTGATTATATTCTTAAATTGTATATTCTTTTAAATTTAATTATCAAATTTGTATTCATTTATGACTTATGGATGATAAAAATAATCGCGTCCCCGGAACGAAGATGGCGAACTAGTATGTAAATGTCTTTATTCACTACATTTAAACCAAGATCGTGACTAAGAATTGAGGAAGAAGGCGTGGTCGATCGCATCACACGCAATTGCGCCGAATGAATTTCCAACGCATTAAGTCGACGCTTCAGAAGTTCCCGATGTGAGATCGCTTCGAGACTTTTAATTATTCGCGGAACTAACTAGACACGAGGTCTCGTAATGAAATGCCGTTTAAATCACTCGTCAACGTTGGTGATTATCTTCCGTGTCGGTGCGTCTCTCACGACGACAATCGACGCTCTTTGTTTTTGTCGAGACAAAAAGATACCGTGTCGTTACATCGGCAGAATGAGACGAACGTCGGGATCACGACCCATGGCGGATTCATAATCCCCGCGAATGACTTAACTAAACGCACCCGCAGACCAGGAATGGGCCGTGTCGAATCACGGTCCCCTCTTTCTCGCGGTCGACCGTCGTCTCTCTCGCCGTCGCTTTTCCCGGAGAGGAGTTATTCTCCCATCTATATTCCGCGGTGCAATCTACGTTGGCCCCGTCGTGCGGTCCGCGCATCTATATACGCCATAAACTACTCGAAACGTCCCTCGACCGCCATCGGGGACACCGCGATCTACCGCGCCAGTGGTGTACAACTTTCTCTCGAAAAAAAAAAACAAGAGAAATTGATGCGTTGGAGAATCAAGTTCAAAAACTATTTTAAAACAAGATTGTACGCAAAAAAATATATCGAGCAAGTTTTTAGTTTATAACACATTATAATTGAATTGCGCGGAATGACCAAAGATATGTAATCACTTCATATATTTCCAGAACATTAGACACTAATTTATGATCTCGTTAAATTTAACCGTCGTTATTAGAATCTCATTTCATCAAAAAATTTTCAATTTTATCAGATTCATCTATATGGGAAATATGAAATTGTTTCTTTTGTATCTGCAGTAATGTAAGCTTTTTGACTCAGACGGAAATAAAGGAATTGAAAGTTCTTTAAAATTTGTGCACTGGCTTCATTAGCTAATCACTATTACGAATTCGGTGTGTTCGGTACGTGGTCCGCGAGTTGGTCAACACTGCTGAATACGCGCGCAGGACCATCGACGGGATAGAAGGAACTTGAGAGACGGAACGTCGAAAGTTTACATACGAATGCCTGATTTCGTGCGTACACCCTCGCCAGAGGAGAGACGGAGACGCCGAATGCGCGCACGACTGAATGTGACGTGCTATCGTACCACTTGCCATGCTAATTATCCCTGCCAATTACGCGAATGGCGGGAGGGGGCGAGGGAGGACCCATCTAATGGCGCCGACCCCAAATCCTCCTGACGAGCGTCGATCTTGTTTCTGATTGCGCAAAGACATCGCGCCTCGAAGATAGTAATTTACCGCGGTATTCCGAGTGCCAGTGATCTGGCGTAAAATATGTCACGCGACAATGCACATCGACGATGACATTGACAAATAATAGAGAAGTGTAAAACAATATGAGCGATGGAAACATGTTAAAATAAAGACATATATTATTGGAAACATCTTAATCCATGGATTAGATAAAAAAATATTTAACTAGAAGGGTCGCAAGACGATCTGTTATTCCTGTTCTCAAAATGACTATTATATAGCTAATCTTTTACCTTGACTCTTCAACCGTCAAACCTTTTTTTTTCAATTTATAATGCGCAACTGTTCTCAGACAAAATGATAATTTGACGCGGTGATCGAAAGATCTTTTTAAACAGTTCTACCAGGTGTCGGATTTTTTGCGGCTCGTACATTATCGACGACAGTATAGACGGCACTCGACGTTACGTCGCGAAAGACATGTAGCCAACACGGCCGCGTTATCTTTTTTTTCTTCCTTTCTACAACGTATCATTCTTTGGTACTCGTCATTACTCATGAAGCGACAAAGAGAAAGAGGCGGTAAATAATGGCAGAAAGAGAAGAAAGGGGCCTTTTCGCCGCATAGGACCTAATTGTGGTCGATGTCACGACAAATATCGCTTCTCTCGCCCCTGCTCGTGCGTCACGGTGGCGTCGCGCTAGTTTACCGATACTTCCTATGCTAATTGCGCCCAATTAGCATAGCGATGACATAACGCTACGGAGCACACCGTGAGTTTCGGGGTTCCATCCGTTTCCTCGTAAATTCGTCGATAGCTCGTCATCTCTCCTCCCCTGGACGCGACACGCACGACGACCCAACGCACACGTTCGCACGACATTGTTACCTTCTCCTCCTCCCAACGTGTGCGCGTCCGAATGCAAAATGCGCGTCCGCGACACGTCGACCAGAACCATTCGGACACGGGATTAACATAAAAGGAAGAGTCAATATCGTAAACAATCTTCGTTACAATGGACCGAGCTGTGCCGGCGATAAATTCGTCGATATGAAACCAGGAAGGGATGAGAGGAAGAGAGAGAGAGAGAAAGGGAGATCGAAGAGGAACAATCGCAACGAGAGCGCTGATTGGCCATGTTGCATCGAGAGAGAGAGAGGGGGGGGGAGGGAGCGAGGGAAATAGAGAGCTGCGACTTTTCGTCGATATCATAAACCACCGTACGGGGGTTGGAACTTCCCTCCGAGCGACAGTGACACGACGGGTTCGACCGGCTCGTAAATTCGTCGATATGCAAAGCAGCTTCTCTCTTCCATCGCTTCCTCTTCTCCGTCTCGTTTTCGACACTGCTGCTGCAACCAGGCTCAATTTACTTCCTTTTTTTTCTTCTCTTTTCGTCTTGGATCGCATTCGATGACAAATAAATTCGCGGGAGACGGGCGGCTACGCTGCTACCCTAATTTTCGGGACTAGTGCCAGCGACTCGGGTTGACTCCTTTCTCCGGGTTAAAAGCCACGCGATTGCGGTCGTGGATCGTCCGCGTAGTTCCTTCAACGTTTCTCGCCAACGTTTTCTGGCAGGTAGAAACATCGAGACATCGCGCCGCAGCACGATCGTTCATTTGCATGGGAATGGTGAGAATGGCACACAAAGGTAACTGCTATAGAAAGAACTTCGTCCGAAAAATATGGAACGTCTTTTGTGCCTTTTGTTGGACACGTTGCGTCCGATTCGCTACCGACTGTGGCATCGACTCTTTTCACCCCGTGATTTAAGTATACTATTTTTTTCGCTAATGTTCCTTTTTTCACACGTTCAAGCTTAAAAAACCCATTTTCGCTTTTTCTAAGTCACTTTCCGTGTTTACGTTTGTATATAAAAATAAAATATACGAGTACTTATTTTGACACCTCACAAACTACCACCGTAAAGTTGTTAATTGAATTCTAAACTTGGCGCACACTGTTATTTAGAGCGAGCAGAACTGAAACCATTTTTTTTTCAAACAGTTACTGGAGGCTGACATGCAATATATATTGCACACAGTACTGCAGGAGTGTAAAATTATGCGTTTCACTCGCCGCAGCACTATCCCATCAGTAATGCGCGAAGTGTACGTGCTGTATTGATAACAAGGTAAGCTAATGGTGGAGAGATAGGATAGTGTTGTATCCTTAAATAAACTCAACTACCTAAGGAGATCCTGAAACACGTAGCGCATAAACACCTCGGCGAGACCGTCCATTTTATCGCATGGTTTACAACGCCCGTATTTATCATGCACTTCAATATTGTTGGTAACGCAAGATCGTGCGTATATTAACTCGAATGAATAAATAAATAACGCGGAAGCGAATAGAACGTTCGCGCGCGCATAGACGGCTTGTCTCGTCACTCTGAAAAAAGGAAAAAAAAAAACAACTCTGTTCCGTCGCATCGTCGAACAGTAAAACCGTCTTATTATGATCGTCGTTAACATTATCTCCACGTCACAGTCGAGGCGACCGTTGTTACTTAGTTATTCAGCCGCGGAAATCGCGAGTGACAAGAATTTCTTTGCCGGTTTTAAGAGATATTACGATCTCCGTGTTAACGTGCATTACTCGATTAAACGTGAAAAATGTTTCGGGACAGATGGAAAATTACGAAAAATATGTAGAAATTATAGAGATTTGCATATAGAAAAATATAAAAATCCTTAAAATGAAAATTGTTAAACATAAACACATTAAAAATATTTTTTAAAATATATCCACCTATCATTGCGAGCAATTTAAAATTTCGCAGTGACGATGTTTATGATAGAAAATTAAAGAACGATAAAGAAAGATTATTATATTTATTTGTTACCATATTTATTAGTAAGTGCTTAATTCTAGATATTATTTGGCTAGAATAAAAATCGCCAACAGTTTAACAATGAGATGAGAATCCAACGATCGCGTCGTACGTTCTTTCAAAATAAGGAGCAAAGCCTGAGGCCCTGTTTAGTGTGCACGAGGTTGCCTTCAAGTGTCCTTCTCGTTAACGATTCGCGAGAAGCACGCCATATAAAGCATACGCTCTTTCTCTCCCTATTTTTCTTTACCGTTCTCTCAGCCTCCGAAGGCGATTTTCCGACGCGACGAGCAATTGCCCTGAGGAACGCATTTGTATTTCGCCTTTACACCGTGATTATGGCCGAGTTAAAGTTTAAACTAGCGTATCGTTCAGGATAATGCGGGATAAAATCGCGTCGAACGATCACCCGGTAGCCACGTAGACGTTCAACGGGAAACGAGGAACGAGAGTAGCTTGAAAGAGAGGGGGGAAAGACTAGAAGACAAGGGGGCGGGGATCGCAAAGACCCCGCGATATTGCGCCAACTTTACGATCCAGAACTTAGTTTGCATATCAATGGGATATACATTCGCCTTCCAGAATTCAGGAAGCATTTTTCGAAAAAGCAGCGCGACGACCGGCGTCGCCGCCGCGGAAATTGGGACGCGCTTGCGACTCACGAGAGTCCGACTTTCGCGTATGTGTACTTTATTGATAACGCTTATCGCGTCCCATCCCTCGCCTCGACGGGCCGGCGGAATAAAGTTCCATACGAGTGCTCTCCGAGAAGGTGGCTGCCGCATTTTCTTCGTTCCGGCAGATTTTATCGCGCATAGTGCTCCGAAATGGCATACTTGAAATTTCCGTCGGAGAAAGGAATCGATATCGCGTGCAGACGAGAAATATAATGGGATACGAGATTAACTTATTAGATACGAACGTTGAATGAAATCGTGGAAAAATAAATTTCTCCTTTAAATGACTGTGATATAATTATGACAATCTGAACCTTGCAAATTTAATGCTTCATAATCTGCTTTCATAAAATGTTCTTTAATAAAGCACATGGAAACGTAGAGAAACGCCACACACATAAATCTAAATTTGGCAGTTTCGATAATGGAAAGTTTTCCCTCGTTCCTCGCACGACTTACGAACTTTTTTTTACGAAAAAGAGCGATATCCAGTGGCACTCTCCCCCTTCGCGTTGATAGAATATTTTATTTAATGAAGACCTAATATAAATATCGAAGATTAATCGAGGCGTAATGCGCTCGTTCTCGGATGATAAACTACCCGGTCGGACCGATAACAGCGGAGTCACTGTCCATCAATATTACGCGCATACTCCCTCTCGAAGTCGAACTCACTTTGCCCCGACGAGAAAAGTGAGTTACCTACTTTTCCTCGTCTTCGGGCATCTCGTTCAATCCGAGGAGGGAAATCCCTTCCAAATATAATTATGTCGAGTGACCTCGTTACCGTACCGCCTCCTATCCTTCAAAGTCGTTATAAACCCTCATAAATTATAACTAAGTTCCACGTCGGAAATCTCTGTCAGATCGTCGTACGTTTTCCAATCGCTGCAGTTGGAAATTTCTTATTCGAAATTATGATAACGAGATTCGAAGTGACTCATGTCACGTTCCGTGTCTTTGTATCGATGTGAAATGTTTATCGAGTTAACAAATGCATTACGTTTGCGTCATGATTCAGTTTTCAGTATTTCACGATTAAATGTAAAATTAAAGTTTTGCAATTAAAATATACTTGAAGCTAACCGAGAAACAAGATCTTTTATATGAAAGACATTATGAAAGATTTAATTTCATTAGATTCATTTTCAAAACTAATTTCATAATTAAATTTCTCACAATTATCTTCAAATTTGCTAAGGCGCATTATTATTGTTTCACATTTCATAACTAAACGTAATGCTTCTACTGTTGGAAAATATCTACTATTTAATATAATTCCCTCTCCACACAATCAAGCCGTTCGTCACGCATCAACGGAATTCCGGAAAAGCGACGAAGACGGAGAAGCATCGGGCAGGAGGAAAATAAAGCTGCATGGTTCATAAACAATTCCATATGGTCCTGAGCGTTCGCCGAGCGGCACTTACGACCACCACGATCGCGCTTCTTCCTAGTTTCCTCGATATCGTCTCTACTTTACTTTCACCATTTCCGGGCCTCGCCTCGCAGCGTTTATACCTCCGTACCTATCATCGGGTTATGCCTTCGAGATTGTTATATGCGCCCGCCAACGATTACGCCACCCTCGTCTCGGCTCGGATTCGAAAAACGAAGGGTAGAGATGTGAAGAGAAAGAGAGAAAAAAAGAGAGAGAAAGAGAATGAGTGCGTATACATGTATGTGTATGCTCTATAACCGTAACGCGGCCCAGAAGGTCGAGCTACAGTTCGGACGAGCACAAATCTCCCGTAATGACAGATAGATGCCGGAGCGACCCCTCGTCCAACCGCCAGCCACCACGAGAAAATGTCAAGGGGTTGGAGAAGCGTTACGAAAGAATTCCTCCCCGTACACCGAGGTTTCCGTGTATACGCGGATAGGTGCGTCGAAAGCTTTTTGTCGTTGCTAACGACGGGATTTTATGATAATCGATGTACTAGCGGTTCTTGAAAGCTTGTATTCTATGAATAATAAAAACATGTGCTTGCTTAATGCGCGTCTATGTTTCGTTAATTCAAAAAATTGGATGTAAACATTCGTGGTATATGAGATTCAATTATTGTTAGAGCTAAAATATTTTTCATTAAATATCTCTATTACGAACTGTTTCGATACGTTGTAAATTTAATCACTGTCTCTAAAGGACTTCAATCTACACGTAACAAAATAATGAAATAACAGCGGACAAACATCAACCGCGACAAAGGATTGCACCGATGTAAATAATACCCCGGGCGCAGTTAACAGCAGAATCGCTGTGTGGGATATCGACGCGAACTCTCGGCTTTTTATAAATCACTAAAAACGCGAAGGGCTTGAAATAATAAAACAGCCGTGTTCCGAAGTGTCGCAAAACTCACACGCCGCTACGTGCCATCAAGTACAAATCGAGTGTCGGAACCATTTTTACAGCTGAGCTTTTTTTCCCTCCGGGCACATTGACCATTTGACCATTAATTCCAATCACACAGCCCGGTGACTTTTAATTACCAATGAAATTCCCGTAACATTGCCTGATGAGGAAAAAATCACCGCTCCACGCTGGCGCGGACCTTTCCTTCGGGGAACGATCTCTCTTCTCTTTTTTTCTCTTCTTCCTCTCTTTCTTGTCCATCTACTTTGCTTTTTTTCGAACGTTTTCGTTCACCGAGGGTGATGGAGAACTAAATAGCCGTTATTCGTTCTATAGACGAGACATCGTGCTCATGCCCGCCCGGAATCGCGCAGGATGCCGAGTATTCGGCTCGGAAATGAGCGAAAGCGAAAAAACATGTTTGAGCCTCGGGCCAAAGTGTCGTCGGACCTTGTGTCGGATGAGCAATTGAATAAAGCGAAGGCGTCAATATGTGACGACACTCGGATGCGGCGAGGGCGAGAAAGAGGAGTTGGCGACAGCCTTTGTCACCCTATAGATAATCGCGCCGATCGGATCGATTGCCGACATCCCGTTCCAATTTCCCGCGAAAGCTTTCGCTTTTTTCCGAAGCGTTAGAAATAAATTCGTATCGTTAACATTGTTAATAATGTCTGCAATGAACATATGCGTTATATACAATTTCATTTTTGTATTCTACAACTTTATAATACCATTCTTATTAGGAAATTATATTCGAAATTATGACCCTGATGTGATTTTGCGTAAAAGATAACTTTGGTTTTTATTTTGTCGCCTTTAAAAATATGATATCACATAAATGCGAGTGAAGTCAGTGCTCCAACATTAGAAAAAATTTCTTAACGCGAGCATTTTTTAATGTTGATTGGCTAACTTCACGAGTAAGTGACAGCTGTGTTTCTTACAATATGGGAGGCACACAATAACCGTTGAATCAAGGCTCATTATAATTAAAGTCAGACTTAATCGGAATACAACAAAACTCGTCCTCGTCTTTTGCTAAGAATATGCTAAGTAGAAAATAACATATGGTAATACTTCTATTTTATAGTCGACACGAGTTTCATCTGATCACTACGTGTCACTTGATTTTCCCGCAAATGTATATACAATACTATTCTCCATTTTACAACTAAAGTTAAGTGAATAATGTACGGAACATTAAAACGGTTTATTAAGCTAAATGTAAAAAAATATAGCGAGCGTTTAATAATAATGTTCGTCGATTAAACCTGTTTCGTAATATATTGCAAAAATTAAAAATTTAGAGAAGTCTTTTACTAGTAAAAATAAATATGTTTTGTAAATGTTATGTATCATTAAACAGTTCGCGTCTATAAGATCCCTAAAACTGTCCCTGAATTCACGATTGTCAAAAATAAATCTTCGAAAATTGTCGCGATAAAATCCGGTTCTCGTCGCAGTGGGACGTGCCGATAGAAGCGGTTGGGCCCTCGACATTATTTCAATAAAGCAAATGGAATAGGAGCATGGAGGTATATTTTCCCATAGAATGGAAAAAAGCAAAAGGAAGAGGAGCGAGCAGAGAAGGGCGAGGTACGCAGAGACCCGCGGCAGACTATGATGGAGCCGTCAGTACATCGTGATCCACGCATCATCAACATTGACGACCTCCGTCCGCTTTTTGGCCCCGACGAAGCCCCTCTTCTCAGGGCCATTGCGCCAGTTTACGAGCCTGCAGGGAGATCTGTTCCTCTTTCTCTCAGTTTCCCTTTCCGCGCGTCGCTGCTGGTAGCTGTTGCTGCCGATCGGCGCGGCGACGTCGACGAAATGCGTTTTCGGCCCGTGACGTCACCATCTAATTCACGCCTTGTTAAGCCGCGGTAACGTACCGTTTTACGATTTCGTCGCCTGGCGAGCTGACAATTGTTAATTAGCATTCTCGCGGAAGAGTAGGATAAGGGCGCCTATTCCGTCCCCGAAATAAATGGGAGAATCGCGCCTCGTTCGAAGATTTATTTTTCGCGACGCAATGCGATACGAGTTCGCTCCATACATCCGCTTTACTCGATCTTGCGATTCATCGACGCGTGTCACGCACGACCGTTATCTACGTTCAAGTTATTCACGAATTAATGTCGTGCTTATGCACGTATCGTCTGCGTAAAATAGCTAGAAACGAAGAAAACGTAGACGAAGAAACGTGCCACATAATTATAAGTAACCGAAAGAAATCCTATTATATATATTTAATATTAATTATATACAAATAAAAATTATAATAACACGTTGCTATATTCATGTTTATAATTATAAGACATTAATAGTAAAACGTTGCAGTAAGTCGGAATGTGCAACAACGTGGTCGGTTCCGCTTAAGGCTAATTGTCGACGTAATAAAAGTACGTTACAGATAGGCACGTTAATGCAAACGCACATTACATGAAAGCGAAGGTTCGCACGAGTTTGAAAAACGCGTCGGCATCATTAATGCGTAGGTACACCATGCGGGTTGTTCGAAAATTAATAATTCATCGACAATTAGCCCTTCGCAGGTGGTCAGAATGAAATTCAAGACAGCATATGTTTGCCCTGATGAATCATAGAGAAATTAGCATAACTAACGCGCCACGAGATGATTAGCATATTCGTGTCGATAGCTAACGCCTCGGGATCTCGCATGTTTGCCGCTCGTCCCGAACTTCTGATAGTTCTGAGTTTCAATGTTTTTCGCAAAAGAAAACGTCTTTTTCATCGTCCTATTATATATTGTCTCTTGTCGCGTATGCTACTTTCAGAGATATATATTTCACATTATAAACAAGCTTATCTCGTAACATTATTTGACATATATAAAAAAAAGTAAAAAATAATAAAAATATATTAAAAGAGAACACGAATCAAAATTTATTCTTTTTATTAAGCGCAAAAAAGAATATTTTAAAATACGCGAACGAGAACTGAATTTGATCGGTATATCAATACATTTGGAAGAACACTAGTGGGTTGAATTTTTTCATTATACCTAAAAAAAGTTTCGTGTTTGAATGAAACGAAAAAAAAACGCAACGCATAAAAAAGCATCACGTTATTTTAAATACGTTACTGACGTATCCTGCTTTTCCTCTCTTTCATGCTGTTTCATGGCCAATTATTTGGATCCCGCGAGCTTTTTTAAACAAACTTTTCGCATCGCCGCGATTACGAATCAAACGCTTCCCGGCCAGTCGCGCCGCGTCGATATTCCGTCAAAGTAGTAAATCGACGGTGCCGTCGAATCGGGCCGGAAAATATTTAATTACTAAATCCGAAATAGCGTTGGATTCTCCCCTTCCCCTCTCATCCCATGTTCGTGGATCCCGCGGGGCATATTCACCGCAACAACCTTCGATCACCCTCCGCGCATATCCCTATTTCGGTTTAGTATTTATAGAGCGTATGCAGATATCGTAATAAAAGATAAATCGATTGCAATTGTGCGTGAGGGTGCGTATGAGTTATCTCATTATGATATATCACAAAGTGCATAGAATAACACAGAGAGAAACGTTTCCTTTGATCAAACGTTTGTCATATTGTTTGTAACCCGACTACATTCTCAGCTAATAGAAACTAATGAAGTTTATTTTAATTAAAATTTTAATTAAAATTATGCCGCACATTAAAAATCTATGGTCGTTCGTAATTAATGCCTTAGCAGTCTTGTTAAAGAAATGGCCACGGAAATGTCATACGATCAACAGATTTATCTCATTCAAATATAATTAATGGATAATTCTGTATACAATTCGAATTCACCAAGTGATTCGTCCGCATCATCAAATACCAAATCGCTATAGAACTGCATAAAACGGTACGAACCGCACGTGATAGAAATGATAGTGGCGATTGCAGAATACGCACCGGTCGCTAATACGTGCCTGCGTTCCGGAGAAGCCGCGCCGTGAGGGCGATGCATGCGTAATTAATGAAACCAATAAAGCCGTTCGCACCCGTGGAAATTCGTTAAATTTAATTGGACGCGAGTAATCCCACGGCCGAACGAGAAACCGCGCGAGAAGAAGGGGGAAACCGATTTCGCCGGCAGCGGGAGGTGCCAGGTGAATTCTAAACGCAACAGGAGAGAGATATTTGAGTCGCGATATCAACTACACGATGGAGAACAAGCGTCGTCCAGAGACTCGAGAATCGTTGAAAGCGACAAGAATTGACGCCACCGTTTCCGAAGAGTAAAGCGTCAAATGATACGCGGATGTTTTCGCAAAAATCACGGTTATCGGCGAGCGATTCTAAAAGGATTTTGCAACTGTTCAAAACATTTTTAGCAACATACTCCTTATTTTAAACTTTAATAATGCAATTTTACAAACATGTAATTTTGGGGTATAGCGTATCATGCAGATATATCGAATAAATAAAAATGACAATTGATAAAATATATTAAATTGAGTATGTTAAGCTCGATGTATCATTCGTTTTTATTCGCGATATCAACAAACAAATTCGACGATGCTAAAAAGCCATCCTACAGCCATCTGTTAGAACGGCGAGGAACTCGAAGTTAACCGCCAGCCTCGGAAATTCGCGGCAATATTTAGGTGCGTCGATGAACGTGCGTTTCGCACATGCGTCGCGACAATAACTGCTAACTCGACGCACGAATATGGATGTTAATGCGCGACACGCTCATTGGCGTCGCGAAGACTGAACGCGCATTTTTGATTTAGCGCACGGACCAGGCGGATTTTAAGTGCGCCAACGCCACGCACGATTCGATCGAGGACACGATGTATCGTCATTAATCTAGCTGTAACAACGTTTCGTTTTGCCAGTCGCATCAGAGGGCTTCGCGTTACACCGCCGCGCTGTATTCTCCGACCGACAGTCGTCGCCGCGAATTCGGTCGACACTGAAATATCGCATTTCCAACTAAATCTGGCCGAATCTAATTTTACGGGACCCATGTGCATTAGCGGATTAATGCGCTCCATTCCTGGCGGACCAAGTGATGAGGTGTATTTGCATGGCATTATACTTGCGTTTCGCTCCCGTTCTCTCGCCCAATCTCTATCCTCCCCCGACCCTATCCTCTCGTTCCGCCCCTTCAATCCCGTCTCTAATTATACGTGTAGCACCACTATCGGTCCTCTTGTACAGGTGATAATCATATTACTATCCTATCAACGTTATTGCCATTCCTGAACGCATACCACGATCGCACTATTTGAAGTGCTTGGACTAATGCGGATCGATCGGCCGCCAAGAGGGCTCCCGAGTATGCCCTCTCGCGGTTCATTCGAGGGAGAACGAGAGACCGAGGAGGAGATTAGACAATGGCTTTGTATTTGTCAATTGACAATTAGCGGAGGATCTAATGGAATTGTGTTGTACACAATAAATTCCTAACGTACATTCCCGGCACTGCGAAGAAGAGCAATGTTACACGAGATAATTTATCTAACATATTTGACGTGAAGAATCTATATCACAAACTAGAATTTTACGTATTTCAATGAAATAGTCTTTTCATAAAAGATTCGATAAACAAATTACGATGATTTCTAGCACAAAATGCTACTTCGTCGAAACTATTATTTCTTTTGTTTTATTCAAGATATTCTACTTATTACGAGTCTTTTTCCTCGCATTGAACAGATACGTCTCAGACAAAACGCAAACAGAACAGGAATAAATAACGCACGAAACGGAAAAACGAACTTCCTGAAAGTTGCCGAAACTAAAACGTAGAGCTATCGGACGAACTTGCATGCGACGAAGAAAAAAAAGGCAAGGTACTACGAGCTCGAGTAATCTCGCTCCGTCGGAAACAAATTTACGCGAGAAAATAAAGAAGACGATATTAAGTTATTGTGGAAACGACGTTGTTTGTGAAAGCGATATATTTTTAACTTTGAATACTTGGAGAGTGTTGAATTAATATTATAAGACTAAAATAAAGATAATACCAATTTTTTAATTTTATCAAACGCACCAAGAAATAAATTTTTTAGATCTTTGATCCGGAAAAGGATTCTAAAAGATGCTGTTTTTTTTCAACTTAATCATTAAATCTACAAATTATTACAGAAAAATTTTCTGTTTTTTGCAAAACTCGAAAAGATTATAATAATAAAAATAATTTTGTTTGGATTATTAAAATAATTGTAGAACGTTCAAACTGATTGCTAGCATATTAAAACATTTTGCGAAATTGTCAAAAATGTTTAAGCGTTTCACATAATTATTTTTAAGATCCAACAAAATCATTTTCAGATCTCCAGTTAAATTTTTAGATATTTCAGCAAAACCATTCTTTCCGTATAAATTTACGAGAGAATTTGCTTTAATTTAAAGAGAAGCGACGAAGCGAAAGGGACACTCGGTTATCAGATATCGCGTTTTTCGTTATCAAAACGTACGCAATATTTTACTATATCAACACGCAAATCACGGGACGGTCGCTGGCAATTTTGAGAACGCACGCAGAAAGAGCGTAATTTTTAGTGTCGTAGAGCGGAGGTGATCATCGTACTCTGTAATTCTTTGTACAAACACTCGGCCGGCGGCGCCTGCACTCGGACGTCCCCCGCTGCACACGTGCGTATATGCACGCGATATGCAAATCCGCAGATAATGCGCATCACAGATGATCGCGGCGGCGCGCGTAATACACGCGCAACCCGCGCATTTTTCTAATGAGATCTTTTTATAATTAAAGGATAAGGCCGAGTGAACGGCGTGGATATCTTAATTCTCTTATCAGCGCAATTTCTATCAACGTAATTCGGCGAAACTCGCGCGCATGTTACGGCAGGTTTAAATGACCCCCCTTCCCTGTCATTAGTTTA
Source organism: Cephalotes varians (assembly GCA_037157785.1). Classification (NCBI taxonomy): domain Eukaryota; kingdom Metazoa; phylum Arthropoda; class Insecta; order Hymenoptera; family Formicidae; genus Cephalotes; species Cephalotes varians. Next base: position 812,192 of record JANQDE010000073.1, read on the forward strand.
TTATTAACGATGACAGCGTCGACAATATCTAACGCTCCGAGACTCCGGGATGATATTATCGTGATTGTTTCATTCGCGGGCTTTCCCTAATTTGCTTTTGTATCGCGCACCTTCCTTTCGATTTCTTTATGAGATAAATAGAGTGATTAATCGTAAGATTGAACGTAATCAACGGGTTATCTTATCGTTTATCTACGCCTAGATGTAGTTTCCTGTTCCTTTACGCTGCTTCTGCGCGAGATTTAATTGTATATTGATCGAGAATATAAATCGAAACTGAATTACTTATGGACAAGTATAATCTTATCTAATTGAAATCAAGGAATCTGTAGTAAATCGAAATCAAGAGGCGCCAAGAAATTTTAAGATATTAGTAAAGGTTAAATAAAATGTAATATTTAATTATATATTAATATTATATATATATATATTAATACTTGCTTAAATAAATATTCTTTTAATTCTTAACTTGTTCGATAATTTCTTTTTCTGATTACAGGAAAAAATGACATGCTGATCTGAGAACACCGTAACAAAAATTATTTTATTCCAGGATTATATGCTATATTTTTATATACAGACGTGCTATTCTCCAAATAATTTTTCAACTCTGATAAAAATATTTTTCAATAAATATTTATTTCAAAAAATGTTACGATTCGAAGATTGAAATTCAGGTCTATTCACTAAATTGCAAAATAAAAATGTTTAAAGTAAAAAAGAGGAATTTCCAAAGTGCTATTTGAAATCTTTGCGGAAGCTTTCAGATTTAATGTGAAAAGATTAAAATTTTTACACATTATAATTTTATTATAATTATAAATAATTACATAATATCTAATACAATTATAATTGTAACTAATCATAAGGTGTTATTACATATCATTAATAGAATGATCAATATATCAAGAGACACGGTCGTGTCTCAGCGCTAAAGTGTATGCGCGAGACGGACCGTGTATCT
>JANQDE010000073.1:813165-864266 GCA_037157785.1 Cephalotes varians
CTGAAAATGTAATAAGCTAAGTGGCGTTAATGCATCGCGCATGGTGGCGCCGTGGTAGATTTGAGTTTGTGGTAAAAATAGTGTGGTTCAGATATTACGCCATATTACAAATTTTTTATTAGAAATTTAATCCTTGAATAAAATAATGATCGAACAATATTTAATTTTTTTACTCAACCTAACTTAATTTAACTTATCCCGATCTAATTTAGTAATTTATTTAGATCTACTTTATTTACTATTCGCTGTAAATTGCGTCGAGATATTCTCATAACAAAGTAGATATATTAATACTTTAAAAGAGATATTGACTGACCGCTTCATGATCGGAAACTGGAAAACATTTGCTCTTCTCGATCTATTAGTGCCCATTCTCGAAAACATCCTGGACCGGGATTCTGTATCACCTACCGATAGTTATCAGTGTCATTGCGCAGATATTATATGTGGTAAAAAAATGCGCAATCCTAACTCTGGGTATCCGCGAAATCGTTATTTTATTAGAGACACACAAACACTTTTCATCACATTACTTTTCTCACTTTATGCTTTCGACATGCATTTTTCATCACACTTTTCGACACGCAATTTTACATGTCAAAACACACTCGACGCAACATTCATGCGATTTCCAAAACGCAGCATTCCGCGGCACCTGTTCCATCTTGCGAAGATTCGATCATTATTCGCGACAACTTCCACAACATCGAGAGATCCTCGAGTCCAGTTTTAGCTGCTCGATTCTTCTGTTGAAGTATTTTATCGATCTGCGATTAAAATCAATTATCGAACGCGGCCGCAAGTACTCCCGATCCGAAGGCAGAAGCAACTCCCGATCCGACGGCAGGAGCAACTTCTGATGTACTGTCTACCAACCGCTTCATAATAAAAAATCGATTACTTGCACCGCTCTGCATCGCTGCATGCTAAGTACACCGTAATTAAATTGTGTAATTACTAGAAAATCTGGTCCAAAAGCATCTTGATCGATAAAGCTCCCGATGTCAACGTTATCATGTTTCTTAGCGAAATGTTGCGATGTTTAATATGTCGTGGATGTTATGTTTTTTGCGATGTTTAATATGCAACGGTCTTCAAAGCATATCCCACGCAAAGTAGCACGTGCGACTGAATCCGTTTACGATGAAGGATGCAAATAACATCACGAACATTCGAAGCGGAAAATACCGCGGCGCGATTTGCTTTTTTATTCACGCACTTTTTTATTCACGCGTCCGCCTCGCCTCTCGAAACGCTTTCCGGTAAATGGTCTCGAGTTTGAATTTCCGTAACAAACATCTGAACACCACTGGTTAATTGTTTTGTTAATGCAGAGTTGCTATCTTTATGATTTTCGTGATTTTGAGATTTTCGAGCGGAAAGAATTCGAGCATAAATTCTTTTATCTTCTTAAAAAAACAGCAAATTACATAACATGAAAACGCATAGCGGATTAAATATATATATATATATATATATTTTTTGTGTGTGTGTACGAATGTGATATGATAATTACTGCAAAAAAATCGCACTCTTTTACACGAAATTTGACAAATCAGTGTTTCGACTGACTCGACGACCGACTTTTATTTTTGATATCGTTGTTTTATAAAAAACTTTACAAATCAAAATCGGTAAAAACTTCTTTATAAATTCGTAATTCGGGAAAATTTCATTTTCTTCATTTCTACAGGATTGACTTGTCCGATATCTCATTTCTACCTGCATTCCAATTGTTATTCGAATCAATTTAACTGTACATGTTGCTACGTTTCGTGCATTATCTCGACGAGATTTTGATAGTACGGTTTAAGACAAAAATCATTTAGAAATTGTTTTTTCGTTACCGTATCTAGCGTCAATCTAATCTATTTTCCACTGCGCGTAAATCGTACCTTCACTTTTGAAAACAGTATTATGATCTGAACAAATCGATCAATCTTTCAATCCGCGGTTCAATCGACGACTACAACAAACATTAACAAACTTTGCGCAGTTTCGACGACAAATTCGGCGTGTACAAACTTTGTTTCAGTCTCTCGACGCGTTCGGCGGCAGCGTTACCAAAACACTGATTTCAAATTTCCGTTGTCACCTAGTTATCAATAGAAAGCGAGCGTCCGGTCTGTAATTCCAATCGCTCTTATATTTTATATCTTTTTACGCGTTTTCTAATATAATTACTTTGGAAAATTTATAATAATACTATTTAACGCAAAAAATGACTAAAAATTATTTTAGCTCTTAGTTTTCAATGTATATTTCATCGTTGCGATATTGATTTTCTTGAACGATCTCAACACCATAGTCTGAATATACAAGTATAATGGATAAAATAGCTAATAATCAAAACTAAAAATCGCGATTGAATATCGAAATAAAGTAAAAATAAAAAAAATTTATAAAAAATTAATTTAATTTAATGACTAATATTAATAAATTTAGCATTCTTCTCTCCGTTTATATTTGCTACGTATTTCGCGTTTACGTTTTTTCTGTATTCGTTCTTTTTGTGTATCAGTAATTACATCGGAATGAGCTTTTCGCGAAGCCGAAAGTAAATTGTATATAAAATAAATTAGGCAATATATTATTTATAAATATCTTTTCAATAGTAACAGAAAAAAATTTGTCTAAATCAAGATAGATATTTTCATATATAAGCAAAATATTTCTAAGAAGATTATAATATTTTTGCTTATATAATGTGAAAATATATATCTATCTTGATCTAAGGATGCAATCAAAGGATCAAAAATTCACTACAAATGCTTCGAAACATTTGATTGATCAATCAGAAGAAAAAATTTTACAAATTGACCAATCAAAGAATACTTCAAAACATTTGCAGCATCACGTTGACCGTATTCTAAAACTTTTTATTTTCAACACGCGTTTTTTTATAGTAATTTTATATCTTTTATGAAAACCAGAGATGTATTGTATTTTGTATTTTGATGCGCGGAGAAATTACGAAATACAGGCATAGATCTTCCGCGAGCGTAGTTGTTCGCGATATTAAATCCGCGGCAAATTAATCAAGCAAGTAACCAGAGCGTGGCTAATGCGGGCCGAGCGCCAAATGCTGTTTCTAACATAATCGAATTTCCGTTGTGTCTCGCACTGAGAGAATTTCGGAATGTATATCCGCCGTGTCGGTGCAAATAACTGACCGCGCTAATCACGCATCCTCGTATTCTCATATTGCTCGCAATTTTCGCCATCTGAACACACATCAGAGCAAATAAGCATGAAGATAGCTTTGCCTAATTCGTCCGATAGCTAATCTAACTCTGCGTCGTAGAGCCTCGTTCGTCAGTCTCGTATGTTCAACATCGTCGTTTATGAAGCGTCTATATCAGTGCTGTTCAATATTTCTAATTCTGAACACTAACTTGACACGTGTCGGTGTTTACGCCTATTGCCTTCCTTCTTCTATCACGATTAAGAAAAAGAAAAACAGTAGACGTGAACGCCGATATATGTCAAGATAATGTTCATAAATCTCGGACAGCATTGGTCTACGTCATTCCTGGGGAATACTCTTTCGTACGAGAAGATTTTATCGTCGGATTTATTTAACGTTAAGTTGCCTCGCGACTGTTAAGTGGCAGCGTCGATTGTTAAGTCGAGCTTTAATCTCTCTATCTCGCAAACCGCATGAGGTACGTAAGTACGTATGCCTGAGCGCGTACAATACGTCCGAATTTATAGCGTCCAAAGTTTTTTAATTTTCGCAGATAAAGGTGCAGTTTGGCCGGCGGCTTTAAGAGCGCCTCGTTTCGGACCGGATAATGCTGCTTAATTGGCGAGCCCATCATTTCGGACTGGTAATGCTGTTTAATTGGCGAGCGGAAAACAATGCGCCGCGTGCGTTCATTATCCGTCGGTGCATTCGGCGATTATATCGCATACGAAAAATCGTTCGGGGAATCCAGTATTCGTACGACTGGATGCCGATTAAATTGCCGCAGATTGAGTGGCGCTTTGATATCGATTTTGCGGCGAATTATTATCTATATACGAATTTATCTGTCGTCTGAAATTATCAGCGTATTAACCCCTTAACGCACCAATTAAAAATTAGATTTTTTTTTCGCCAATTTTTTTATTCACAGGTAATGAAAGGAAATTGGCACAAAATTGTCTAGCATGTATATTCGGTTGTAATTATATGTGAAACCAAAATTCAAGATCACACGTATTAATTCGAAAAAATTCAGTTTCTCGCACCAGAGTTGAGTCGGTTGAGTGCGTTAAACTTCGGAAATGATGTGGATGGACTTTTACTTAGATTATACAAATGAGTTATTTAAGCAAGTAACAACATTACTTGATAAAACAATGTGTAAAGATTAATATCAGATTAAAAAAGCGAAGTGTTTTCGTTTGTTATTTGGTGTAATATAATTCGTACCTGCGTTAAATATTTTTTTTTAAGTTATCGGTAGAAACTTGTTGCGTGTTGATAATATGAGACCGCTATTTGGAACTTAGATAATGGAGATAAGCGATTATTTCTATCTGTCTAGTGAACATAATGTGAGTAAGTTTACACGCTTACGATAAGTAGATATAAAATCGATAATACGCTTCGCGTCATTTCGCGGAATATAACACAGTTGTCAATACCGTTTGCTGATAATTGTGTTTGATTCGTGATTTATTTTCAATATTCTCAATAAACTTCACTGTCTATTCAAATTATATGCTTTTGTTTGCCGAAGAAAATTTATTTATAAAATTTTAACAATTGCTATAAAAAATTCGACAAAATTTAAGTGTCTTTTGATCTTCTAGATACAATTTGTGAACAGGTCTGCTCATAATTGCACTATGTTGCACTGTGTTCTGCATTTAAAATGAAATTTAAAAATATATAATTAGATATTCGAGAAAAAAAATTGAAAGTACAAGAAGATATATAGAACAAAACTATTATATCGTCCAAAGAGAAAGGACATGAATCGATGCCTTTCTTCGACAATGTGTACACGCGCATAGAGCTGCTTTCCAACTGCGATGGTGGTGTAATGGTTAGCATAGTTGCCTTCCAAGCAGTTGATCCGGGTTCGATTCCCGGCCATCGCAGGGGGTTTCTTTTTTATTTTTATTTTCATAAATTTATATGTAGAACAGGAAGGATATAACGTATCGATTATCATTGCACCACCATATATTAAAAACAAATGGAAGTTTTATTAGCCGTAATACAATGACAATCACCGTAACCGATCTTTTTACCGAGCAGTTAATTTTGATTCTTGATCGTTGCACATGTTTTTTCTTTATTATTTCTTCGCCATATTGAATCAAGCATCTTACATTGGTACCGAATGCACTCACTTCTATCTGCGATGGTGGTGTAATGGTCAGCATAGTTGCCTTCCAAGCAGTTGATCCGGGTTCGATTCCCGGCCATCGCAGGATTATTTTTGCCAGTCGTGTTAATTTTTTTTATTGTTGGAATTAAAAGCAAAAACGTCAAATTATATTATTATATTATTCAAAAATTTATTAACAATTATACGTGTATAAAAATATAGGCAAAAATAAAGAATTCCGATACCGGGAATCGAACCCGAGCCTCCTGGGTGAGAGCCAGGTATCCTAGCCACTAGACCATATCGGATTACGTCTTTAGAGACTCTAATATTCTGTAGTTTAGTTTAAATTGTAATAAAATATTTATCAACAAATTGATATGCATTATACAAGATCTATAAATTTCAAAAGACAGTATTATTATTATGTAAATATTATTTTAATACTATATTAAAGGGTTCCAATCGTCTGTTCGTGTGTGTGTGTGTGTGTGTTTTATTTATAGCATGCTGTACTTATTTTTAATTAAAAATTCATGTTACACTCGTTCCAAGAAAATGATCATATAACATATTTAAGCAAATATCTCCTTGATATCCTATTTTATGCTTTCCTTATTTTTGTGCCAAGATCCGGAGCACTATAGGAGCAGGGCGCAGAACTGATGTTCTCCCACCACGGACTTAAAGGACGGTGAATCAGCCTCTACTATGGGGATGAGGGGAGACTGAAACGTTAGTGGGGAGAAGGTTTGACCTGCAGCTATCTTGAGAGGCATTGATACGAAGGAGTGAAAAAGAAAGAGAGATACAGAGAAAATATTGCCTCTCACTATGGTTGGAGTCATTTCACTAGCTCCATGTTTTCAGACTGATGCTCCGGCTTTAAGTCCATGTCTCCTACCACTGCTCAACCGCCGCCATGTTACCATGACTAGTGGTTTTACAGCTTTTTGAGTATTCGTTGTTGTTTAAGGAATCATAACTGCAATTTTGTAAATTAGACGGACAAAATTATCCTATTACGAATACGCTTCATCTGCTTGTCTCTTGAAAATTTTCTAACAGCGACGTTGCAGCCATTATGCGCCTTTGTGTCATATCGTTATCTCCGGAAAGAACAGACAGCGAAAGGACAGTGGTCATGCGCATAGTATGAACCATGGACTAAAGAATCTCTGAATGGAACATTTCCTTAAAGAATAACTGAGATTAGTGGTAAAGGGAGATGCGGCGCACTTCAACTAAATTCGCTTACATGAATATATTCGATATTTTACGTAGGTGTTACATGAGTGTATGTGAGTGTGTTGTATATGTAGCTATCACCATGCCATCATACAAGAAAAACACGAGTACAAATAAATCAAATGATGACTGAATTAAATCGAAATGACCTGATTTGCGCCTGATCAGGGAGATTTTCTCTTAACTCGTTTGCTAAACTCGTACTTCTCTTATCTCAATGCTTCACCCAGTGATTCTTTGGTCCATGATACAATTCATTGGTCTCAGATCTGGCAATAGTGCTGAGTAAACGGCAACGTCGCATTTAAACTCGGGCACATGAGCAGTACCTAGTTCTCAGTGTACCTGTCAACCATGCGATGTGCAGTAACAGCATAACAGCAGGAGATTACTCAGATTTTTCAAACAAAGAGCATCCGACCGTCCTACAAATCAGTGATTACATGCGCGCAATTAACTTGCGGAGCGCGTGACGAGGGCAACAAAACGGAGCAGCAGTATCTTATTTAAGGAAAGAATGGTCAGGAAGAAAGAAGTGGATACGGATATTGTTTTCTAAAGAAGATGAAAAAGGACTAAGTACAAGTCAAAATGGCGATTCTAGAAGGAAGTACGTGAGAGAAAGAAGATAAAAGGTAGGAGAGTAGTATTGTGTCCCAATACAACACTATATATAATGAATATATAAGAAGAATATTAAAATAATATTAATAATATTAAAATAAAAGAGAAAAAAAGAGCGTATATATTTATTAAAAAAAAAAAAACTCTGGAGAGTTGTGAAAAGATAAGATCATATTATTCATAGAGCTAAAAATCCATTATGTGTCTTTCGGAATAACGGTTGTCGATCGAATAAGACTGGGAGCTTATCGAGATCATTGACTTTTGCATTCGCGATATCCACAATATTATTAAAGTTAATTATGACTTTGATGGAATTTTTCGAGTTCCTTTCCTAATATTTTTTTTCTATCTTCTGCTTTATATGCAGAATGTATCGAAAATTATAATATATATATAAAAAAGTGAAAAGCGGAAAATTAATAATATATTTATGCTTTAAGTTTTAATTTATGCTCTTATAAACATTCATGGAATTGGTCTCAACAGCGATTATTAATAAATGATTTAAGAAATGCAACATTTGATTCAAAATATAACAATTTAAAGTAATTTAAGTTAATAGAAGAAATTATAAATAAAATATCCAAATTTATTTTTATCTTTTTTAATAGAAAATGTATGACCAAGAATCGTAGAAACAAGCTTAACAATTTTTTAATTTTTTTCGAAAAACGAAAAAATATGAACGGTAAAATCTTTCGATTTATTGTTAAATTTATTTTTCAATGAATTCTCTTCTTTCCGATCGTATATTCTTTCTAAAAATGAAAGAAAAATATAAAGATAAAAAATAAAAGACTTTTATCAGACTAATGAAATGGGATTGGAGATCATATTACATACGCACGAAGATTCTGCTTCTTGAATACCTTCATAAAGAGAAAAGTAAAGTTTTTCGTAAATCATAATAGTAACCGATAGCAACATCTTTATGTTTACAATGCAAATACTTGTCTAAGTACTAAGCTGTGTAAATAATTATGTCTTTTAAATCTAAAAGATTAACCTATCATAACTACAAATTGCATTTAATCTTAGATATTGAAATTATTTTGTAAAATTATTTGGTAAAATTTATTAAAATAACAAATAATTATTTATTTCAGAACTGAATTGAAATTTATAATAATTTTTGATAGATTTTGTATTGTGAATTATTTGTATTGTGATTACAAAAATGGAAAAATCACATAAAGATATCCTCACTCGTTTGAGAAAAAACATAATTGATGATTTAGATGTGGATAATGATATTATACTGCCTTTAAGAAAAGAATATAATATCTTAAGCGATGACGATATAAAAGATATTTATATTGGAACTACTAAAGAAGAAAGAGCAGGCAATTTGTTAGATATATTACCACGGTACGTATGTATGTATATACATATACATACATATATATATATATATATATACTTTTTTTACTCACACATACACACACATACACATACGCGCATACATAATGCAATCTTACATGTTTTATTTTAATGTTATCGCACTTACTAATGATACTAGCAATTATATCTCACAAGTCATTTAATTTGTATATATTTTTCTTTAAAACGCAGCTTATATCGTAAACTGATTTCATTAAGTGTTTGTATTAACATTTTTAAGATGTGGGCCAAGTGCTTTTGATGCCTTTCATCAATCCTTAAAACATCACTATGAATGGCTTAGCGATGAAATAGATAAATTGTTAGGCAATTATGAAATAGAAACTAATGGAGAAATAGATTATTATGCTAGGCCATTCAACGCTCCACCTCAACCTCCATTGACAGTTACCAGAGAAGATAAGGTATAATTAATATTGTAATACTTTCTTTTTTTATATGTAATATACTTATTAAAATAAATGAGTCACATTCTTTATCTCTCAATCGTGTTCATACCGTCAATGATAAGATAAAATTATGAATTATAAGGTATCGATTATCTGACATTTTACTCCTCCAATGCGGATCTTTTATTGCAATATACAGGCATTGTGTTGTTTCTATATAAATTTGATATAATGTTTAATATTTTTTTAATAATGTAGACAATAAAATCTTTATTAAAGATTTCTAATTTTTAATATATTTAATTCTATCACTTAGATATAATTCGTTGTAATAAATTTAATTCTTATTTAGTTTAATTGTTCCTCTTTATGCATACGCATGGAAACATATATCGTGTAAGTGTAAATAAATAAATTTCATCAGTTTTTCATTATACACAGGATAAGACACTTAACTTGACACTTAATTTATTTTCCATTAGACGCATTTAGCACTTACAATTAGATATTAGCTTTCGAACGCACATTGCCTAACAATCTTAAAGTGCCAAAATTCACCAATTGTATTGCACCGTAAGTGATTCCAATATAAAGTAAAAATTATTTATTATATAATGCATTATTTTTACAGATTAACCAGTTAAAGATAGCTTTACAACAATTAATTCCCGCAGAATACATTGCGTTACATGGCATGAAAGGATTTGGAAAAGCATGTCTAGTTGCCAGTACTCTTAAGGACGCAAAATTAGTAAAAGATTTATTTTCTGTACGATATTTTTTTATTAATTATATTAGACATGTAATATATAATATTAATATATTTTGCATAAAAATATATTTTTAATTTTAGAATCAAGTGTACTGGATTAAATTTTCATGTAATCGTTTAATCGATGAAGAAATATTAATTCAATTGAACACACTTTATCACAACGTGAGAAATTTAGAAATTCAACCAGAATTGTATACTCGACTTGAAAAAGAGTCTCTGATTCTATATTTGAAATTTTATTTTAATCAACAAGATAATTGCAACGCTTTATTGATTCTAGATGATGTTTATGATGAAATGATTATTAATACTTTTGACTTCAAATGTAAAACTCTAGTTCTTACTGCTGACATCGATGTTTTACATAATAAAAGACCTAAGATAATAGAGGTGATATTCTTTATTATATTTGTAATTATTATATATTGAAATATATAATATATTATAAAAAATAATGTGTTACTTTCAGATGAACGATGGATTTACAGAAGCAGAGACGTTAGGCTTATTTGCCAAAGTATTGGAAATGGACGTAAATAAATTGCCTATAGAAGCAAAAAGAATACATGAAGAATGTAAAGGAATGCCAATGCTAATAGCTATGTTTGCTGCGCACTTTGAAGATTTTAAATGCGATATGAAAATAAATCCTGGTAGATGGAGATATTACTTGAAGTCTTTGAGAGAAAAGGATAAAACAAACAAGTATGAATGTTAATTTCTAAATAATGCATCAATTATATTAAAAGTATCTTGTTATTATTGTATCGTGTGTGTTACAGAGTAATGAGAAAATTTTTACAAAAACAAGAAACTATTTTTGATTTATTTATTGAACAATTAAAACCAGATTTGAAAAAACATTACGAAAGTTTAGCTATTTTTTGTGAAGATGTTAACATAATTCCGAAGGTATATATTATAAACTTTATTATTAAATTGATACTAAATTACCACATATATTAATTATATATATATCAATTTAATGTTTTAGACTCTAGAAATTTTTTGGGAACAAAACGTATTTCAAGTTGAAGAACTAATGTTGGATTTGTGCCATAAATCACTTGCAGCGAAAAAATGGAACAAGGACTTAAAGACCTATATTTATGGTGTACATGATTTACTGCTATGCCATCTCAGAAAGAAACGAACGCAAGACGAATTGATACAGATGCACCGATCTATTATTACAAAATATCGCAAATATTGCAATAACGATTTCTCAAAATTGCCGGATGATAATTACATTTATTCGTACATTGGCTATCATTTGGAGCAAGCAAAATTGTTTGGGGAATTCCGGGATCTTTATTTAAATTTTGATTTCATTCAATCTAAATTAATGTATGCGGGTTTGAATGATCTATTGCTAGATCTAAAAAAGTATAGAAAATACATTACGTCAAACTATAAAAATGAATATGTGAAAAAAATCTCTGATTTGGAAAGATTTCTTGAAGAACAAGCAAGTATTATAATAGAACATAAACGTAAAAAATGCTTAGATATCATTCAAATCGCGATGGATCATCCACATGAAGGCTACATCGCTCAGACTGCAAAAACTCTAGCTATGACAAGACAAGAATACTTGTACCTATCTCAAAGGAAAAGTTTCCAGTATGTCAATATGCCATTAACTGAAGAAATACCAACGGACATTTGCACATCATCTTTCACAGATTATCCTCAGTTAATCTTGACTGGGAATACATCGGGTAAAATAATTCTGTGGAATTGTCAAACCAAGCAAAGAAAGGTCTTTAATGGTCATAGAGAAGAGTGTCCTATTAAAAAAGTTATTGTCTCTATGGCTGGTGATTGTTTCTTGTCATTAAATAGTGCTGGTATAATAAAATTATTCCAGCTGTTCAATGAGAACAATGAGAAGGATGAAATATTTGATCAGCATAAACACACTGACAGTCCACGACAGAAACAAAGTTTCTGGTCTGACATTTATACAAACTCGAATAATCAGGACGATAGCTTGGTAGAATTCCGGGTGGAAAATGAGATTATATTGGACATGGCATTTGGCCACGAGGACGAATACATCGCTGCATGCACTGACAAAGCAACAATTCAGGTATTTAAATATTTTAATGTTTTACATGGTTTTAACGATTTTTTTTTATTAATATTCTTTGGCCAATATAAAAATTTAATAAAAATATATGTATAAGACATTATTTATATTATTCAGTTATATGTAATGTTTTTTTTTTAAGATATGGGATCGATATGGAAGAATAGTATTTACTTTAAGAGATTCCAAATAGTAAGTAAAATTATATGTATATACGAATTGATTTAAGAACAACATGTATATAAATAGATAACATGGCATGCATTTGTTACAGTCAGTACATATCGAAAATAGCTTTTACGGAGCAGGGTTCCTTACTACACATAATGGATGAATCAAATGGCGCTTTTGTTTTGTACTCAAATTGTAGGAATGACTATACTACTTATCGATATCTTGCCTGTTATAATCTGCAGTTAAAATCTGCACCTGAAGAAGTCATCTTCTTTCATCATATACCCCTTCATGACAATTCATTGATGGTCGTTACCAAAAAGGAAGCTATATACGTGAAATGGTGGTGGAATGAGGATTGTGTGCATAGTTTTAACAAACAGACGAGAGGATTCGTCGATAATGATACAGTAACTTATGTATGCGCGACTATTACACATGATGGTGAATATATAATATTGGCTGATTCTGCGGGTTTTATAAATGTATGGAATACCTATTCTGGATATCAAGCGGTCGCGACTTACAAAAGTCGCGTCATGTATTTGGATTCTTTCTGGTTAAAAGACGAAGGCTTTCATATCGTATGTATCGTTCTTTTTTACTAATAATTACAATTATATTTAATCAAAAATTTAAAAAAAAAATTATTTTTGAAATTTAATAAAATTTTCGTCCAGATATGTGGGAACGAGAATAGAGTAATATACAGATGGAAACTCCCAGTACAAGAATCAAATGAATTACCGAGGTAATCTAATATTGAGAATTATGATTAATTATTTACATCCTCTTTATATAGCCATATTTTATTTTTTTAATTTAATTGAATCACATATGACAAATTTTCTCCGTTAAATTAGGAAGTGTTTATTTGACGCAATTGTATCATGTGACGAAAGAGACATTATAGTCAAAGAGAGTCCTTCAAAGAAAATTATAGCGTTACATAAAGGAAATATAAAGGAATCTGAATTTATAGAAGGAAAAATATTGAACTTGCAATTGTCCGCCGATGGAAACAAAGCGGTATATGTTACAGATAATCAAAAAATTCGATTATTAGATACAAAAACTGGAAAAACCATTCCTGTCTTAACACCAACGTCAAATAAGCTAATCCAGTTTGTAAAAATGATTAGTCTTCATAATTGTAACATGATAGTATGCAGATGGGAAGACGACGATTTAAATGTATGTATATTAAATTCCTTATCTAAGTTTTATTCTTTTATTTTCTTTCTTTTCTGCTATTATAAATTCCTGCAAATTTTAATTTATTTATAACTTTAATTGTAACTATAAGATGTGTGTTGGTTCATAATTTATTTACTCAGTTATTTTGGAATTTGTTTTTGGCTTGTTCATAGCCAAATAATATTTTTTCACTATAATTTTTTTGTGAAATGATGGGAGAGAAAATCAAATATTCTTTCGCTTGATAAACAACTGCTTTACCATTAATATCCCGAAAATTATCTACATAAATTTGTAAATACTAAACAAATTCAAATATGTTGATTAATATGTCAACAGGTATGGCAACAGTTTGAACCTTTTAATATTCAGGACATTTTAATATTCGGAATCGGTTCTAAAACAGAATCCATCAATGATATTCACATAATAAACGAATATGTTATAACAGTAATGCAGAATGGCATAATAATGATATGGCAAGTGGATCGCTTTTGGAAACTAATAAGACAAGTATACCTGTCTAATCGAACTTCGTGTATTACATTTAGCCGTTTAAGTTACAATCAAAATTACTTAGCGATTTTGAATGAATCGTATCACTTAACTTTATTACATATTACATATTACGAAAACATAGCAGCATCGTCGTCTATACAAATTAGTGAACAGCCTTATTTTACGCATAATTTTGCACAGAGGGTAACTTGTTGTGATATTTCGAAAAATGAACAATATATCGCCGTTGGCCTTGAATCAGGGCAAATTTCGGTAAGTGTTTCATGATGAATTAATTTATGCATTATAAGTACAAATTTACTTTTCGTTTACTTTTTGTTTTCAGATTATCGATATACACAAGCAGGTGGAGATTACTCAATTATCTTTTCACGCTAATCCAATTACGCAATTATATTGGGCTCCAGCTACCATAAGTGTTCCGATTTTATTGTCATTGACAAGCGACGAATTAGTTTGGTGGAATGTTGCTCTAGCAAAGAACATGAGAGGAATACAAAAGAATATGAGAAATCGGATGGGTCGGATTAGCCATAGTTTAAGCACTCCTTCGTTCAATACGAACGAATTTTCGAATCCACAAGTATCTAACAGTCGAAGCGTAGATGCCAGCATATCTAATCTACAAGATGACAAGACATCGAATGCAACCGATACCGTTAACAGTATGAGTAAATATTGGAAGAACAAAATAGGCAAAAATCCTAAAATTCCAGAATTACTAGCGGTTGTCGAATTACCACCAAGCCGTGATCCAAAAATATGTATCTCTTTAGATTTCACTAAATTTGTTATGGTTGACATGTACGGATCTGTTAATACATTTAAATTGATTGATTATAATCAGTTGGAAATAGACTAATTATAGAATTAATTTAGAATGCAATATTGCATTGCAATATAGAGTAATTGTGTCGTTATAGAAAATTTAAAGAAAAAATTGTGTAATACACACAATAATTGTGTTGATACACAATATTATTTATCATAACATATAATATTTGACAGAAAGTTATAGGCTTAATGTACAATGATTACAAACACAATAGTACAATTATCTGAATTCCATTAAGATGCACGAATCAATGTGTCATCTTAATTATATATATTTTAATATATGTATGTATATATATATATATATATATATATGTATATAGAGACATGTTTTATAGTATACTGCCACATAAGCTCAAGCTGAAGTTGATGAAAAATATATATCTATTTATAGTAAAGTTTTTTACTGTCACTTGCATTTAACAAGAAGTTAACTCCAATTTTCTATTTACTGATTTTTACGTACATTTTTTTTACAATTTTTAGGATAACATTTTTTACTATATATAGAAACAAAAGTATTGTTGAAATATATTATAAAGAAATAGCTGGATTGTATATATGTACAATCTGTTATACAAGATTGTATGAGCGATTACTCATTATCCTCTTAAGTTTTTTTATTGCATCTTCTCATATGGTTTAAAAAATCATTGCATATATTCTCATGCTATTTTTTAATATAGTCTTAACACAGTAATAATTGATAATAATAGAGACTGATTTGAAGTGCTTTCACATTCTTGTATAATAGACTGTATGTATTTGTGCCATCTATAAATATTTTAAGTTGTCAAAAATGTACATACGTTAAGATACATTTTTATACTCTTGCATTTACCTGATCATTTGTAAGTGCTACAACAATTTCTGCTATATACATCGGAAAATATCCGTTAGTCTAACAATTTAATCAAGTATTGTGATTGTAATGCATTTTTCAAAATCGGAGTAATTTTGTACATAGATTATTTGCATATCACTTCATTTCAATTATCATTTATGAGAGAAAATGTAAATATTAAGCAATGATTTTTCTGATTTTAAGAAAAATTTTAATAATTCTTGTGGCTGATATGAACAAATAATGGTCACTTTAAATGCATGATAATATGCAATGATAATATTTAAATAAATCTTCTTACAGAAATTTTATATTGGAAGATAGTGATTAATTATTTACTTTGAGTGTTAAAAGCTGTTATTCAATGAATTTGATACATAAAATAAGTTTAGTATTAAATTGGATTTCTGTAAGGGTTTTATTCGTAAAAAATTATAAAATGTAAAAAATGAATTAAAAAAAATTAATTTGCTACATATTTATATACTATCAATTTTTTTGTGCATTAAAGTTATTGCAATTCTGTTAATGGCTGTAATTACATTGCAGATATAATTTAAAAAAAAATACATATAAAGTTTATATTCATTATGAAAAATGTATTAAAAATATATATGAAAATAAAGTCAATTGTGATCGTGTATATAATATCGTTTATATAACAATGTAATATGGCCAGAAATATTATAAATCAATAATCTTCGTAAGCATAGTATAGTATTTTTAGTATATTTTTTAAGTATTGTTTTTTATATCAGTGTTATATTAAGAATGAAACTAAGACTGATGAGCATGACAGTTCATGAATTATATCTACTGTATCCATCCAGTCAAATTGCCATGTTTCACATCGATATTATATGTACATATATGTAACATATTTAATATCGATAAGTATAAATTACGTAATCCTATGTACGTAAACCTATGTAATAATCTTTGATCATAGAGATATTACAAATTTTAATTATATGATTCACGTGCCTTACAAGCATTGTAAAATACATGTAATTGCATTATATAATGGGGCAAAGAAATGTATTTTAAAAAATCACAAAATTTTACATCTATTTTAAAGACGTGCATGTGATATTAAATAACGTCTTTACATCAAAGCTCTATTGTGATTAAGATTATTCTTTGCTCCACTTATTCTACTTAAACGTCGAAAAAGATCTAGCAAATACTAGATCGTATAATTATATAAGAAATCATATTCTCTGTTATTACTAGGATCTTTTTGTATGATTTTGTTTTTTTATCAATATTTTTATGTATTCCAATTTTTCGATTCTTTCGACTCTCTATTGGTATTGTGAAATTAAATGCGGTCGGTCTCTAAATCTCACCGAATTATCACACTAAGTTGAACTTTAGTTGAATTATAATTGATCTCATATATTTTTCTACAACAATTACATCATAGTAAGAATTCTGTATGTACAGAGCCATAATGTGCATTTATACATGTATATCTTTTTCTATAATTATAGTTAGGTCGTATCTAATTTGAACATCCTGCATATTACGTTATAATAATATATCAAATTACTTAAAAAGTTAATTTTATTCTCATATAAAAAAAGATTTTAACATTATAAAAATAAAACAAAACAAAAACAAACAAAAAAAAAAACATTTGTCATTGATATGATATATGCAGGATGTTTTTTTTTCTTTTTTTTTTATTCCGATGATAAACGATTAGATACGAAATCTGCTTTTGTTCCGTTTTTGACTAAGAGACGAAAAATATTTCGAATGTAAACAAGTAAATTATTCAGAAACGGGATAGTTAGAAAATTAGGCGGTGCAATTACATATGTATTTAATCATATTTTACATTTTTATGTTAGCTCAATTTTTAACTTGTATTTTATTTACAATATCTGCATTTTGATTACTCTGTTATGAAAATATGTAGATACAATAAAAATTGTGTACATACGCAATAATGTGTTTCTTGTATGCAATCCTTTTTTATTACATCGCTTTATATAACTTAGTAGTAGTTATCTACATTATTGTTTGCCCTCTCTCTCTCTCTTTCTTTTTATTTTCGGCATATTTATATTATTTAAATATGATTCGGAATGATATATCATCTTTAAAAACGGCATTACGGAATAAATACACTATTTTATTAATAGAAAATTTAACCGTCATAGAGAGAAGTCGACTTGGCGAACATCCGAGTGTCCAATTTGGAACTCTCGGCCAATGTCAGCAAGTACACTTCCGCAAGGTTGAAGTTTTCCTGCATAGTTTGATGTACATGTATAGCCTAATTATACGAACAAATTTGATTACTTATATAAAAACATTTATGTTTTAAAAGATCTTCTCTATGCTTTCATTCTATATTTTCTTATTGTGTAAAGTGCGATCTTATTTAATATTTATTATCTGTAAGATTAGCATCCAAAAGAAATCTTATCATCAAAATGTAGCGATTACAGCGAAAATCTATTTATAATGCGTGATTGAGAAGCACACTGATTTCGTATCTTATTATAATACTTTAACTCATTTAATTTTCAATAATAAATTCAATAAGACTGAGCAAGTAAATATAACACAATTAAGAGAGGCCAATGACAAATAGAAATTGGATTTTAGTTGCCTAATAATATTATATGTAAATTCAAAATTCGAATTGCGCGCCGCATATTGTCGGACTTTTAACGCAATCCTAAGATTGAAACTAATCGAAAATATCACAAATAATATTAATAATTAAATATAATAATATCATTTAATTCTGAAATTTAAAATTTGATGAGTTGGTTCGCTTATATATCCTGCTTAAAATTTTCAAAAATAAATTAAAAATATTCACGTAATTTTTTTGTCTGCAAACTATTTCGAAATTTAATAAAAGACGCCTGCGAAAAATAAAAGAATTTCTTTCACTTCTTAATAAAAGTCTGTATATGCACAAATTTTCCATCGATCCGTCTTCTATATTTATACGCGAGGTCAGCATGGCAGCCACCCTCGTGTCCCACCCCCGTTATTTTGATAATAGTATCGCGTCGCGGTCACGCTGATCGTAGGTCGCCGTGGCTAGGAAATATTTAAAGTCTGGCGCGTGTATACGCGTCTCCGACGCGGTTTCAACGGGGAGCCACTATTCTGTCCATGTGATTCGCAAGGACTATCTGGGTTGGCAAGCGGCAAGAAGCTTGAGGGGAGCAACTACGCGAGCGTCGCAACCAATACGCACACTTGACGTTTCTCGATCGCGGCGTGCGGATGCCGTGATTGTCTGTTCACGTTACTTGCCACTATTTCGTTATTTCGTGTTCGATTTTCGATTACACGCCAAGTCATTCGATCAAGCCGACGACCGCCCGCCAACGCTAGTCATGTCGGTGATCTACAAGAACTCGATGAACGCTATCGGCAAGTTCGTGCCCGAGAAGCTACAGCCTCTGTGGAAACATCCAGCTGGTTAGTAAAGCGGTCGATCACGTCGGATCATGCACGTCAGATTGTGGCACGTGCCGTGAGCGCTCATGTGTGTGTGTGTGTGTGTGTGTGTGTGTGTGCGCGCGTGTGCGTGTGCATGATGAATTGAGAGAAATGAGAGAGATGCTAGATCATGATTTTCTAGATAAATGATATTTTCCTTTCCGAGATTGAGAACCTAAAGCATTTGCTTTGTATCTAGTTTTCTATTCTGGCTTGATTGTAATATTTTGCAGTTTTTCAATTTTGAGTTAATTATTTATAATACTTATAATATTTTTGAATTAAAATATTATAAGTAACTCCAAATTAATTATTAATATTCATTAGATTTTATTATTGAACCACGATAAGCTAATATAATGCGGAAATGTATTTATAATTTTATCTCGTCGTTTATCGGCCAGTGACGCAACATTTTTTCTGTATATTGATATCGTTGATCGTAAGACTTGGCAACTTGCCGGCGACGGTGCGCAAACATTCTACTCTTTATAATGCAGTCTCCTCGAGGTCGCATTCTTAAATTAGTCCACGTATCTGCATTCTGAATTAATGAATTTGTCGCTCGTTTTAATTTTCATATCGTGATTTATCCTTCTTTCTCACTTCGTATTTTCCATGTCATTCATTCACTAATCGAGATGCGCAAAACTTATTGTTTTAGTGATATTTTCAACATTAGGATTTTTCGAAAACATCTAACACAATATTTGACACACTTCTTATTATTCTAGATCTAAATCTAAGTTCACACATATCTATTATACAACCATATAGAATTGAAAGAAAGATAAACAAAGATTGTCGATAAATCATTTGCAGTGAAAGAATAATATCAATGATTAGAAAAATAGATAGTATTGAATTTATCTATTTGTTTCATAATATTTTACAGAAATAAGTGTGAACTAACTGCGTAAAACTAATTTGATATCATAATTTCTAGTAGATTTATAAAATGCTGACTAACATTAATAATATTAAATTGTACTTATAATTAAATTGTGCATTTAATAATGTGAGATTACGTCTATAGCTTCGGCTATGTTTCGAAACCGAATAATGATCGTGATATATAGCATAAAGCTATAACGAAATTATTCTTAGAAACACGATCCTAAACTCGATGAGACTCGAGAATGTCGGTATTTATTTATTCTGCAATTTTTATTGGTTTGCCCTATTTTCCATGTTTTTTCGCGTAGCTGCCAAGCCAGAAGCAGTACCTTCACCAGAGAAGTCGTACCTTCACCAAATTGTAATAGAAACGAGGTCGCGCGCCATCGTATCAAAGTTACTCTAATGAATTTATTTCAGACCGGAAGTTTGAATAGATGGAACGAATAGAGTCAAGGACACGCACACACACGCACGCACGCACGCACGCACGCACGCACGCACGCACGCACGCACGCACGCGCGCGCGCGCGCGCGCGCGCACACACACACACACACACACACACACACACACACATATATATAATATTAATGTATATGTATTTCAAGATTATGAATGCTTTCTTCTATATTTTTAATTTCTTGTTATGAGCGTCTTGAAAGAATTGTTTGAAAGAAAATTAAATGAAAAACCGACTATAGATTTAGCATAGATACGAAGTCATTGTAATGCATTCTTGCGTAATGTCGCAATTCATGTCGATTGCATGTTTTTTTCCAGGTCCACAAACTATTTTCTTCTGGGCACCGGCCTTCAAATGGGTTAGTAATAATGTTCTTTCAATATCGATATTATTGACCTGTGTCGTAATTCTGATAAGTTAATCTGATAAGTAGTAAACGAATGTAAAAGATCCGAGCACTCAAAAAAAAAAAAGATCGGAGCACTCAAACAACATAAACGTGGATTTTCAATATGCGCGCGCGCGCGCGTGTACACATGCGTAAAAAAAAATATAATGTTGATGAAAAGATATTATGTAAATCTTCTACAATTTTTAGGGTCTCGTAATCGCCGGCCTCGGTGACTTGCAAAGGCCAGCGAGCAAAATCTCCACCAGCCAATCCTGTGCCTTGGGCATCACGGGGTTGATCTGGACCAGATACTCTTTAGCTATCACTCCGAAAAACTGGAGTCTTTTTAGTGTGAATCTCTTCGTCGCGTTTACAGCCATATACCAAATAACGAGAGCCTTGAGGTAATTACATCGACGCAACTTTCACATCGTAAAATTACATAAGATTCATCATAAGATTCACGCTTTATTTTTTTTTTTGTTTTACATCTTACAATATATTCTTATTGTCACATTATTTTTTAAATTTTCCTAGCATAAAAATAAATCTTCAATTATTTTTATAAAATAAAAATCTTGTTTCTGCAGAATTCTTTTAAAGTTGCAGGAATTGATTAAGCAAGTCTATCACCATTTTCCTGTTTTGCTCGTAAATTTTTACATAATTTATATCGTTTAATATCGCGATTTTATCTCTAGCTATTTTCCGAGAGCTTTACCGAATTAATTTGTTTCAGGTATCAACACCAACAGGCAACTTTGGAAGCAATGAAGGCGATCCCGTCAGACACAGCTCACTGACGATAACTATATATATAGACATAGATATACATTCCTAGAAAATGAAAAAAGGAATATTTAATTCTTTACTACTTCACGTTTCGTAAAACGTTTATGTTACCATTTAGCACGTCGGGACGAATACTCTAGTGACGTGACGTCTAGTGTATCAGACCAAATATATCTTAATGATAAACAAAAAACTGGAAAAATAGATAGATTATATATATATATATATATAATAATTTATTCAAACTTCCAAAATCATGAAGATATTATAGTACAATTATGTTTGATCTGTTTGTGATTGGTTCCCAAACAATTCCAAGGGATATTCACTTGACGTCTCGTGATTTTCTAATGTCTTTATGATATCTATTAGACGTTCGGTCGAAAAGAACGTAGCGATAAGGTCGACTTGACTTTTTTAGTGCCAAACTGTGATATGTGTGACGTACGATATAATATTATTCAGTTCGAATGCTGTGCAATAAATTGTAGCTCTATTATCACATATATCCATATATATTAAATAGTAAAATAGTAAGGCTCCAAGGATAAATCAAATGACACCAGAATTAAATGCCACGAGAGTCGCCGCAGTTATTGATACGTAATAATTAAAGATGCGAAAAAGATTTGCGTGTCACATCTTTTAGTAATTTAATTCTAGTACTAAACACACACACACACACACACACACGCGCGCGCACATACACCTTTATTTATATAAAGCAATAGATAAATCAAAAGTACAACTACAGAAGATATAGAAGAAATGGAGTCGAGAATGATCAAATGTAACGGATATCGCGGATTCGACACATCGTACGTACCGTATCGGGCGCTATAATTCATCGACAACACCTATGTATTTGACCATTGCGCACCATGTGCGTTCTACCTCGAGATGTAACGATGCTCACGGTGCTTCTGTATGACATATCGGCGTTACGTATCGTAAAGTGTTATACCTATGTGTCAATATTGTAACATTTTAATTAATATTATTGTAACTGCCTCGTTCTGATTAAAGTTGAAATAAAACATATATTTTTAATATCACTGCGTTATGATATCATAGCGATTGACTGTACTCAAGATTTATCGCAATGTAATTGCTAGAAGGTAAAAATATTTGACATTCAACTGTGACATTTATCTGTGCAGGTGCTACAGTTAATGGTAAATTATCGAGCAATAAAACAACATTTACACGTAGCTTTTAAGACATGAGATCACATTTCAATAAAGAGAACAATGCTTATCTCGTATCATCGCCGAACATACAGATATTTCACATTGTCTATCAGAGGATCAAAAGAAAGTAGATATCATCTGATTAATGAGTTTTATCACGCTTCCTTACGATACCGAACTTACTGTTTCAGTAGGCATGTCATGAGAATTAAGAAAAATATTACAGGATAAATTCACATTCAACGAGCACTATGAAGCTATTAAATTAAATCTTTATTCTCGAGCTATCTTGAATCGTTGATAATGCAAATCTAGCATTAGAAAATCCGAAAATGCATACAATGTAACAAAATTCTTATCTTTTATTAATAGGGTATCTTTATCTTTTATTAATAGGTAGGCAGCTCCATTTTTACCGGAGATACAACTGAAATTTAAATTTAGAATTTGTCTACACAATGTACTTTTAATATATATTTTCAAGATTTTAAATAATTTAATTTGGTAAAATGGTTCAACTTATAGAGGCCCTCCTCCACCCCCGCTGATTTTAATCAGCGGTCCTCTTTTTTTGAAAGTGCTCTTTTTATGTTTACATACATCAGACTTACAAATTCACATGTTTTTGATATTTAAAATAAAATTCAAATTATATATAAAAATAAAAATTTAAACAGTAAATATTTATTAAACGCTAAAAATTAATTTAATAAATTTTTTGTTATCGTACGTTTCGTCAATTTCGCGTAATTTACAACATTACATAATAATTTTACTTACTATGACCAAACAAATGTTATTCATATCGAATAAATATTCAATATAAAGATATATCTAAATATTCTCCAAATATTTTATTCTCCCAATAATTTATTAATAATACAAAAGTAAATATAACAGCATTTATCTGGACATAGTATTACATAAATTTTATATTGCATAAATTCATTTACGATAAAATCAATTCTATATAATTACAATATTACGCGTTAACTTATGAATGTATATAATTTTACAAAAAAAGTTCAATTTCACGGAAGATAAAAATAAAATTTAAAATCTAATTTAATTTCTTTCTATATTTGATAATTGGAAAGAGAGGCTGAAAATTAAATAAAATTTAAAATTAATCAATTTATTCAATTTTTCTCTTTTTTTTCAATCATCAAACATAAAATTATAATGTTCATGTATCTATATATAAATCTATATATCTTGCATAATTTATAATATTTATTATATGTATAAGTTAGTTTAATTATCCAATTTTTTAAATAAAATTTAATTACGCGGTCGCGAAATTTTATTTAAGTGACATTTATTTGTAGTATTTTATTTTTTTTAATATGAAATTATGACATTTATACCTCCTATCTATCCGTATTTTTGTTTATTTTTCTATCTATCCATATTTTCATTTACCCGTATTTTCTTGCCTTTTCGCGTATTCCTATCTACTCGTATTCTTATTGCACAAATGTGCACTAAAACTGCAAATATAATACTTAGATACTTAATCATATACTATCATATGTTGATAAATCCAGCGGAATAACTTGACCGCAATTATACAAAATATATATAAATAGATAATAATTTAATAAATATAAAAACTCGCAATTTAATTTGCGAGAAAGTTACCCTCCCGATTGTTAATTAACCCTCCCAATTATTAAAAAAAATTTTTAGCATATAATTTTTGGCATATCATATTCTACAAATATGCACGTACCTTATTTCATTCTGGTTGATATAGACTTTACCTTACATGATATAGTATAGCTTCAGTAGTTTCCTCTGGTGAAATTGATATGGCCTACCTTTCGTTACTCCTGACCATAGGCTGATCTTTCGACCAGAGATAGGAAGGAGAAAAACTCCTTCAATCGGTTCATTTACATCGCTGATAGACGTTACGTTCGATTCGTTCGATTCATATTACATAGCAATTGCAAGTGAATCGTATTGGAAAATGTACAACGAGTGATTAAAAAACAATAATCCGCAAAAAGACTGCACAAAACTGATATAAAAAATACTTTCACGTTCAATAATTCCGTTATTTACTTGAGAAATTCTAAATAACTGTGCTTCTTCATGACACGTATTATTTCAATTCGGAATTTAATTCAAGTATAGAAAAAATTTTGCTTATCGCGTACATTGAACTGACCCATTATATAATTTTTGTTATATAGTTTTGTTCAAACTGAAAGAACTCTAGTGCTGTGAAAGATTGAAATTCATGTAAACAAAATTTAAAAAATTAATAATAAATTTCTTAACGCGAAAACCGATCGCGATAACCGACCACAAAAATATGGAAATGCATTTCTATTTTTTATGCATCTTGAAAGTATATCAAGTAAGATGTACGAAATAAATGACGTGAGATCCAGAAAAAAAAAGTCTGCATGATTCGCGCGCGCGAATCAAGCAGACATGTGAGTTAATATAAAGTAATATTATAACTAAATAATATATATACAAGTCTTTACATTTATACAAATCCTTAAATTTATATGTTGATGTCAATACATTTCGTTATTCACTATTAAAATTACTTTCAATGTAACATATTATTCATAATGCAAAATTAAGTAATTTTACCGATCAATTTTAATGTTTCCTTGAATGTTTCAATATTTCTCGAGGAAATTTAGAATCTCACGTCATGTTGCTTGACTTTATATGGCATAAAATCAATTTTGCTAATAAAAAATAGATGGAGGCTATAAAAGATTAAGGTAAAATCAACGCTAATTTAAAATAAATATTATTAATAATCGTTAATAATCATTAGTGCGTTTTTCATAAAACAAATTGCATGATACCAAAACATTATTCATCCTTTTAATTCACGCTTGTAATGAATCAGATACTTTCTAAATATATCTACATATTACTTTTATGCATCGATTTATATAATATTTAATCTTGGATAGCTATAGGAAAAGGAATAGATAGTAAATCGAGTTGTAAATAAAACATCCTAAGTCAATTTTTCTCTATCAACATTTTACATCTAACTCTCTAATATTATAACCCTCTAATATTTTTTATAACCGTCTAATATTATATATTATATATCTTTCTTGTTCTTATCTCTCTTTTTCTCCTTCTTTCTCGTGTTCATAAAAATCAAATAAAAAAGAAATTTTTCTAAATATATATAAATAAAAATTATATATACATATATATGTAAGTTTAAAAAATCTTTACTTTAACATTTTATATTTCTTGTTTTTCTAAAATACTTCTAATATATATTGCAAAATTGCAATTCAAAAATATAATCAATTATGTACTTTAACCTAATCTAAATTCGCGAAATGAAATTCTTGTGTTCCATTTATTAAAATATTTTATATTATTATATATATTTTATCTCATTTAAAACTTTAAATTCTATTAAAAAATTACTTATACAGAACATGACAATGCATCGACATAATTCGGCAAATGAGCTTCGTGCGTGCAAAGTGTGCGAGTATTTCCTCAAGCACAATCATACAATATATCGATAAATAGGTGACATCAAGATTAAATATTCACCATAATCAAATTTAGCCCATCCATTTTAAGGCAACGAATCTAGAGATCGAGGTAATATTTTGTACAATACTTTCTTGTCGACATGTACTGACATACATTTGTTCTACATTTGACATAATTAAGCATAGATTCGTTGCCTCAATAAAAAAAATTTCAGACTCACCGACCCGATGCGCAACGGGCGAAGTTATCTGCCACGAAGCTGCGATGATACTGTAACACACAAACATAAGATTCAAGTTAAAACAGCGCTTAAAATAATTAACGTTTCAAGAGATAATTTTTGTACGCTTCAAACTTTTTATTTTTTTAATTAAATATTTATTAATATAATTCCAATATCTATTTTTTTGAAATATATAAAAATCTTTTTACAAAAATAAACTTTTATAAAATTTCAAATAATTTTTCTTTCTCTAATTATTCTTTTTAATTTAAAAACGGTTAATAATAAATAAATAAATAAAAAATATTAACTTTAGAGGTAAGAAATCAAACTCACCCCAAAGTTGCTCCGCCGGTGCCCGATGGTTTTCCCAAGCCTCCTCATCCTCTCAGAGGGGGGGAGGGGTTGTCAGACTTCCTTTTGCTCCTCCCGCACAGGACACTCGCGAAAAACACTCGCGGATAATATGCTACAATCGCGCGCGGACTAATTATTTATAAAAGTCTTTCGCGCGACACTGCGGCACTCCACGTTTACAAAACCCATGACAGGAAAAAGTCCATTAGTCCGATAACTTTCGGCACTCCCGAAGCAAACGCGCGACGCGACGAACCGGCTGCGATTCGTTTATTTTTAATTAAATCGGCGATGAGGGTACGTTAGCCGTCCTTGGATTTTTATACGAAGAGAACGATTTTGCTGAAGTATTTAAAAATTTAACTAGATACGTAATTTAGATCTGAAAATTTTTAAATATTTTAGAAAAATTGTTCATTTCGTATATCTCTCGGGCTACTGAACCCTTCCACCTCGTCAAGGTTGTACCCGTGGGAGGGAAGATATCGTCTGAAATATAATATCAGTTCACTTTTGGAAATGAATACCGAGCACATGTCGGTTTATCACACGAAACAAGATAGAGAAAATAAATCTCTTATTATAATATTTGTAAGATATGATTTACATAAATACACATTTTTCCGGAAATTCATAATTTGAATTTAAAGTTAGTATTATATAATTTCCTACGCTTCAATGAAGCATTAATATTAAAACAAATATTAAAATGTTTTTAAATATCAGATCTCAAAAAAAAAAAAGAGTACTTAAACGAAATTGAATTGATATCAAGAAAAATATAATTTGTGTCAACTTGTGTCACTAAATGGAAAACAGATAAAGAAACGCAATTGATTAATAAAAAATGTACAACTAAACTTCAATATCGCACGCGTAGCACATATCGAATTCATAAATATCGTAAATGTAAAATTGTATTATTGTTTTGCGCGATGAAAAATCGCTACTCCCAACGTTGATTTACACGAAATTATTAAGTATCGACAAATGAGCGATGTATTACGTTATCCCATTATTTTAATATGACGATATCACTCGGATTTTTTTCACTTTTCAAAGAGAATCAAAGATGAATTACATTTCAGTGATATAAAATATTAACTTTTTTCAATAGTACAAATTAATATAAATTCAGTTCTGTTCATTTTTATCCTTGCTGTTTTTATTTTAAAATGGTCCTACTAATTTAATATTAAGCTAATAGTGCCACAGCTTTTTTTTGAAATGGCACATAGTACAAAATTATTTATTACTTTAATACAGTTCATTAATACAAAATAAATATTAAATATTCCAACAATATTAATACGATATTTAAAAATATCATATTAATATCGTATTAATATTTAATATTTAATATTTTAGTATTTTCAAATTTAATACGATATTTCTAATATTAAAAAATTCAAAGTTATTATATCATTTTTGTAAGATTATTCTATAAATTTCAAGTAACTGATACTGCGATTTATTTTTTTGAAATAATAAAATAGCAAAACGTAAAAATAATTTAATATATTAATGAACTCTATTTTGTGATCTCTCTATTATGTGTCCTCAAATACAAACTCAATAAATTGGCAAATACTTGGTAGCAAACGGTTTTAAGATTAAATATCAGATAATTTATTTTAGTCCATTCTAGAGCAATTGTAAAATATATTTATCTGTAATACTTTTTTTTAATTTGACACATACATGTACAAATTAAAAATCATCAAAATGTGAAATGCATATTATAGACGAGTAATATGACGATTAATATGTGATCGTCACATTGACACGAATAGCCAATTATTTCGCGAGCTAGTAATCTGATATATTAAATAAATTTTATATATATTTATATATATTTAATTAATTAATTAGCTACCTTCCAAAAAGGAATCTTTACGAAATAAAACTTATAAAATTTTAGATGACTTCTCTTTTTTTTGGTTTTTTCTTAATTAACTTATCGTAAGATAAAACGATATAAAGAATATCTGAGAAAAAACCATTAATTTTATGAAGGTAAGAAATGATACTTGCTCCGCTGAAGTCTCTCCTAAGCCTTCTCCTTCTCTCAGAATATATAGCTTATCAGATCTCCTCTTAAATGAATCGCGACGCCACTTGTCCCAGAGTCGATTTATCGTCTGTCCGCTGCATTCTGTAAATGAAAAAAAAGAGCGTAATTAATACGGCGAATTAATAATGGCGAAGCAACTTCGTTAGACGCGGTCAACTTGACGCGCCACAGGTTGATACGGCAGCGCGGCGGCGCATGACGCGGCGCGGCGCGGCGCGACGGAACGACGGAGTAGCGATGCTACGTCTTGATTTTTGATCGAACGAATATTACGAAATACGCGTTCGAACGAATTATAACCGTATGTGCCAAATCTATATTACGCGATAGTCAAATGTAAGATAAATACAAGCTCGTCATTTACCAATTAAATGAGTCGCGACGCCACTCGTTCCGGAACCGATCCGTCCCGTGCCCGGCGCGTTCTGCAAATGGCGGGCTTCTTGCGCGGTCAACTTGGCGCCAAAAAACGAAGTGGCAACGCGGCAGCGTTATGTTCTTAGAACGCGCGCACATATACGTTCAACATCGCGTTAATACATTTTCCGCATTTCAAGAAATAAATATAAAATAAATATAGTATACTCGTTTTTTATATAGTGGTCATTATTTCGCATTACAAGTTAACGTGTAAAATGAAATTATAAACAGATATATTTGAAATATATCGACGATTATTCGCGCGATATATATCCTTGATCGAACAAGACTTGCGAAAATGTTATCAGCGTGAGACGGAAATCCGTATTACGCGATAGTTAAAAATTGCAGTAAATGATAAATGCAAAATTAATGTAAGTTTTGCTTACCAATTACGCGACTCGCGACGCCATTCGTTTCCGCACCCGATCAGTCCCGCGTCCGCTGCGTTCTGTAAATGAAAAGTGAACTCAATTAATATGGCAGCTTCGTTTCCCGCGCAGTCTACTTAGAGCTGATTCTATATTAGACACGAAGCAATCGCAAGCGTCTTGCGATATTCATTTGGAGGCGTTAATTTTAATATTGATGCTTCCAATTGACTGTCGTAAGACGCTTGCAATCGTCTTGCGCTTAATGTACAACATTAGCTTTACGCGCCAAAGCGCGGCGGCGCAGCGACGTTACGCGTCTTCATCGTTAATCGAACGAATATGACGAACTACGCGTTCGAACGAATTATCATCGTACATCGTACATGCCAAATCTACATTACGCGATAGTCAAATGTAAGATATATACAAGCTCTTCACTTACCAATTAAATGAGTCGCGACGCCATCCGTCTCGAAGCCGGTCCGTCCCGTGCCCGGCGCGTTCTGCAAATCATCAATTTCAGGACTGTGCGGACGACTCGAGTCTGCGCAGTAGAGCGATGCGCTCATTGGCTCTCCCGTAGGCGTGCGAGCTACAGGCAGCAGATGACGAAAAAATAACCCTAAATCAATGAATAGACTTTATCAATAAATAATATGCAAGAATATGATGGAAATAATATAATAAATCAACAAATAGATAAGTAAACTGATAAACGATGAGCAATCCCTCGTAGGGAGTCGCAACTTAAATATAAGTTCTTAGCTATGATCTGTGTAAAGGAAATCGGAGTCTGAACCGGAGTTCGTAGATTTAGGGTTCATAGATTTATTATTTTATTTTTTCATTATTTGCTTCTTCTCTCTACCACTGCCTGTAGCTCGCGCGTCGGGAGAGCCAATGAGCGCATCGCTCTACTGCGCAGACTCGAATCGTCCGTACAGTCTAGGCTGTGTTCCAAAATTGACTGCCAGCGCTAAAAATCTATAGTTTACGTTACATATACTATAGATTTTCAGCACTGATAGTTACTTATAAAACATAGCCCTCGATACACTGCTGCAAATGGCGAGCGGTCAACTTGGCGCCAAAAACGAAGCGGCAACACGGCGGCGCCCCGCGGCTTGTTTTTAGAACGCGCATACACGTTCGATCATGTTACAACGCGTTAATACATTTTCCACATTTCAAGGAATAAATGGTATACACTCGTTTTTTACAGCGGCTATTATTTCATTACAAGTTAATGTGCCAAATGAAATTGTAAATAGATATTTAAAACCGTTTCAATAATTATTCACGTGATATACATATATCCTCAATTGAACAAGATTTGCCAAGTACGCGAAAATATTATCAGTAAGACGAAAATTCGCGACGAATATTACGCGATAGTTAAAAATTACAGTAAATGGTAAAATAATTGTAAGTTTCGCTTGTCAATTATTCGCGACTCGCGACATCATTCATTCTGTTCCGCGTTCTGTAAAGCCAGCGGCAAACGATGCTTGTTTTCCTGCTGGATTGCTTGCGTTTTAGTAAATTACTAAAATTGCACCAAACAGAAGGCAGAATTTCTAGTAATTTACTAAAACGCAAGCAATCCAGCAGGAAAACAAGCATCGTGTGCCGCTGGCTTAAATGAAAAACGAACGCGATTAATATGGCAGCTTTGTTTCCCGCACGGTCTACTTTACGTGTCAAAAGCGACAAAAGTTCGTTCTGGCCGTTTATTGTTTTGCATTCATACACTTTTCGCATTTTACAATTATATAATGTTATACGCTTTATAAAGCATTTCTTACTTCGTATTACAACGCATATACTATTAAGGCTCCTGTTTATTCACCACTACTGTTTCAGATTGATGTCAGAGGCGAGAAAAACCGAGGAACCTTAAAATATTCCTAACACTCTTTACAGTTTAGTATCTTTCTAGACTTAATTATTCCAATTTTTAATTATTATTTTCACAACGCATTGTTCCACTTATATTCTAAAATTACATTTTATTCCAGACGTAGCGTGAAATAGAATCAAGCAATGTGCAATACGTAACACGGAATAAAATCAAAAAATCGCGGACCGTGCTACGCGTCCCGTCGGAACATCGACTGGCTACATAGTTCAACGTGCACATTTCGTGCACGTAGAGGCGCCAGTAAACGGATCCCATCTGAGACGCGGCCACGTCCATTCTCTCTAAACGTGATTTCCGTGCGGCTAGAGAATCAGGCGGCGCGCGTCGCGACGCGTGCAATCGATGGTACGACGGTGGTACTTGGGCCGACCGTCATCTTTGCCGTCGCGACGGATGTCGGATGCGCGACGCGAGTTGCGCGCGTGCACGTGCCGCTTACGCAGTTCGTGGCTGCGCTGTCGCGAGGACGGACGAGGTATCTTTTTATCCGTCGTCACTCTGGTCCCGCGAGGACTTCGGTGACAGTTGCGTTCGATTTCGGCGAGTACAAAAGCGTCGTTCGATCGAGAAAGGAAGTGAGAAAGAGAGAGAGAGAGGAGCAAATTCCAGCCGAGCTCGCCGACGCACGATGTTCTCCGGCCTGACGAATCAGGTGTCCACCTGGATGGGCAAGAAGCCCGAGAACGGCAGCGAGGCGACACCCGACGTACCCAAACCAACGTCCCCGGACGTCGAGACCAGCGCGGATCTCGAGAAGAAGAACAATACCAGGTACGCCGCTCTTATTCTGCCATAACCTGCCTGCGACATCGTTACATCGGGGCGGCGGCGGCGGCGGCGGAAGGGAGAGGAAAATCATATGTTAGCCTCCCGCGACGATTCCCCGCGGCTGTTGTCGCGGATTCCGTTACGCGTTATTACGCCGCCGCTATTCGCCGCGATGTCGTGCGGTACGCGGCTCGCGAACTGCGTCGCGAATTGTCAAATACACGGATCGATCCTCTCGCAACTCCTCTTTGCGTGGACGCGGAGATCTCCCTTCACGACGAAAAATTCGAAATCCGCACGATTCCGACGAGAATTACATCCAGATATCACGCGACGGAAAAAAACCGAGTCTGGAAGTTGAGTGAATTGTTGCGAATGAAACTGGAAAAGTCGTTTTCGCATGGATGGACGTTAACGAGCTATTAACGCGATCGCGGGGATCCGTCGCGACAGCTCGGCGTCCGTAATTTCTTCGTTCTCTCGAAGAGAAGCGCCGCGTTCAAAACAACCCCGTCTTCTCGGAGGATGCGTTTTCGTGATTAAATCAATAACGCCCGACTTACGTAAACTAGCGCGATGATGTCCCGCGCGAATCCCGACGCCAAATTCGTGCAATTGCCGAGATTTTGCCGACGGCTATCGCTTTCCTCTTCCGTCGCATTTTCCACAATTTCCTAGAGTTTTTTTCTTGCTCTTTTTCGAGCCATTAGTTTGAACGTTTAATTTTGTTTCAAGCACCGGATAATGTGCGAAAGCTCGGGCCTAAAATCTGAACGATGTTTATGTTTCCTGTTTTGTTTTTTTACTCGCGTCGATTCCAATCCTATTTTTGTGGAATTTATCACCGTGCTGAAATCGAGATTGGATTTTCAGAAATCGCTTAGTGTCATATTTCTCACGCGTATATCGCAAATATACAATAATAGTAAAGAAATATAATCCGGAAAAAAAAAAATAATAAAAGTGGTGTGGTGGTAATGGTGGTGGTGATAACATATTTTACAATAAATATATATCAAATATCTTATATATTTATTAATGTACAAGAATATAAAGTATATTTTATAGCGCTTTTCAGCGATTTTTATACTTACAGTATTTTCCTTAAATACTTTTCAATTGATTCAGTGATATATCGATTTTATACACCTTTAATTTTCTCTCAACTTTAATATTTCTGTTATTATTTTGGATATATAATACTTTTTAAAATAACGGTTTTAACGCAGAGTAAAGAAGAGTGCAAGAAGCTGTTTTTGTGTGCTCGTGAAAAGTGAAATAAACATCATTTCTTGCAATTTTTTGCGCGAGAAATCCGATGATCTTGTTAAAATTACGTCTCATAAACACATAAAAAATTTGAATTTAAATCGGGGAAATGCGTGGTGTTATTCACGAGATAGATCACTACGCTATTGCCGATAATACACAATGATACATCATGTGTTGACATTGAAAATATTCTGATATCTTATAAAAATGTGCTACATTTTTTATAGCGAAAATAAACGCAACGATCGTGCGCTTGCAAGTGTCGAGTCGGCTTCTCCCACTCATCGACTCGAATACGTTCGTGCAAGTTCACGACACAGTTTCCGGTTCTTGCTCGGAGACTCGAGCTCTTTTGAGCTACTCTCCGGCTAATTGCTTCGAATCTTGAAGAAATTATAAGAAATGTAGTATACAGATAACATGCGTGTAAATATCGATCCTTCTTCGGTTCCGAAAAGAAATCTCCAACAAAAGGCTTAAATCTTTGATGATTTTTGTTTTAGAGAACGTACACGGAAGTAATGATTTTGATAGTGATATCGATTGAAATCTCCAAATCTTTGGCAAGATGGTTAAATTTTTTTTTTAGAGAAGGCTACTACAAGAAAGTCACAATTTTAGTAATCGATCTCCGACAGAAATTAGTTCGAAGCTACCGTGGCGCAAGATTGTTGCGTCTGATATTTTCGCTATTAAATATTTTTGTAGAATGTTCTATATTTTTAATGTCAAAATATGATGTATCACACTGTGTAGCGTAGCAAATAACTGCGACGGCACGTTTTCCTGATTTAAGCTAATTTTTTTACGTGTTCCCGATTTAATTTTAATTAGCACCATCGGATTTCTCGCCTCAAAAACTAAGAAATAATGTCTATTTTATTTTTCCCAGGCACTGCAAAAATATGCCTTTTCGTAATAGCCTCTTTTTCTCCTTTTTTCTCTTTTATATCTATGCATTTGTACAATTTCAAGATTTCATGGACAATCGATTGTTTTATTATGAATATTTGTCGGTGATGAATATCTGCCATTGACAAATAGAAGGTGTTTTAGAGAATCGATGTTTTGGAAAACATTAGGAAATTTAATTTTTCCACAGTTTGTATCTTTGATTCCAACAATGCGACGAATTATCTCACGATAGATCGTTTAGATTTTTATCTATCTGTTTGATAAAAATTATGACAAACGCAGTTTTGCGTCCACAATCTTCACTGTGACATGTTGTCGATAATAATGTATTATCTACTTCTGACGCAACGATAGACATCTGCGATAGAGGCTCGTTACTGCAGTAATTATGCGATTCAAAATATCGATAAAATGTTCGACGAC
Organism: Cephalotes varians; assembly: GCA_037157785.1. Classification (NCBI taxonomy): domain Eukaryota; kingdom Metazoa; phylum Arthropoda; class Insecta; order Hymenoptera; family Formicidae; genus Cephalotes; species Cephalotes varians. Next base: position 848,043 of record JANQDE010000073.1, read on the forward strand.
TATATACAAGCTTTACGTGCACGTGTGTATGTTGTATGTTTATTACATAACTTTACGCAAAAACTCATTTGGAGATATTTTTGACTAATATATTGACGCGTAATAATACGCGTCTTATGTTACAGATAACATAGTTTTTTGAAATATGATAAGTTGCAACCTATATATTTTTACGCAAGACTTTTTTTTAATAAAATTTTTTAATTTATTCTTTAAATAGTCTAGCTTAAATTCACACAAAATTAAAACATGTCGCATCTCATTCTAGAAAATTAACCATTTTTATTAATCATTTTGGTTACAAAATTTGGTTGAATCAATTAAATCTCTTGTTTGAATATAGGCAAACAAATCCTTTGGTTACAGCAAAACAATTTAGTATGAAAAATTTGTTAATATTAACATAAAATTTTGGTTTAATGAATAAAATCATTAGTTCGTATAAAACTAAATTTTTAGTTGGTATTTTATTCAAATTTTCGAACTAACTTTTCACTAAAGCAAATTCATGTTATTAAATTTTCTCTAACTAACTTTTGGCTCGTATAAAATTTCCAGGAATTATCAGCTTCCTGAACTGTCAAAAAATCTGATTATTGTAACATTTTACTTGTTTCTAATAACATAATTTTTTATTAATGCAATCATGTTACAAAGTCAGTTAACAAAATAGTTTAAAAAATTTTGTTTTATTCAACTAAATGGATATCTCTCTCAGTACAATCTTTAACGCGCAAATCATATTTTATTTGCTGCCATTTTATTTATAGTCTAGACATAGCAAAATGCATATTTATTTTTATTTTTATTAGAAAAATTGATTGTATTTATCTTTTATTGATTGATTTTTCAACACATACACACGCACGCGTACGCGTGTTTGCTATCACAACATGTAAATACATAACTTCTATAAAAAAAATTCTCTCCTTCGCATCTCTATTTTAATTGTTGCAGAATGCACTTCTTAATTAATTTGAGAAATACGCGATCGTGCAACGTAATCTCACATCTTATCTTTATGTCTATTATAATAAAGTATTCTTATAAACCGCTTCCTAGTTTTCATGACTATCCGTTTATATTTCCTGCGAAATCATGCGTGCGTAATGACACGACGCGCATCAAATGTCAGCGCACACAACGACCCGTCCACTCTCGCGCGAAATCAATTCTCCATGGAGCCGTGATGCTTCACATTCGATCGATCTGATACACAGTCGTACGGAATTTGCGAAATCGTAGTACGCACACTTCATTTGCAATAACGTCGTCCGTTTACACTCAACAAATTCGCATTTTCCTCCCAATAAAAATTTGATCGGAATTAAATATCCACACATTCACTTCACATATCATTGTATATGTGTATACATTGCAAAGATGTTTTATATATTTTCTATATATTTTACAAGATATGAACAATATTATCGAGATTTGGTAAAATGGAAACGTAATTTCCTATGCATAATTCGATTCCTCCGGTCATTTTGCATTTACATGAATCGAGAAATTATTAGAATTTACAGGGATATATTTTATTTTGAGATATATATTATATTTTATTATATAATATATAGAAAATATAGAAAATATATAGAGTGACATATTTTGTAACATAAAATAGAAAATATCTAACAAAATATTCATAAATATTTTTGATCGTTTTATTTTAATACTTTTATGTAGAGAATATGCTAAGGACATAATTGCATTAAAATATATGTACAATGTGGAATTGCGTACTTTTCTAAAATATTAAATTTATTTAAAAACTTTATTAAGTAATGATTTATCTAATTAATTTGTACATTGTAATTAAGAAGTAAAAATATTGGAAAATGAATATTTTATCATAATTTCATATTTTATGTCAATGTGTGTCAGAATAAAATACAAAATAAATATTTCGTGATTGATTTTTCTGTATCTTATTATATACTGAATGATTATATATATAATATGTGTGTGTGTGTGTGTATATATGTAGGAAAATCGAATTACATGTAAAGAAAATATTGCAATCAACTCGACTCTGTATAAATAATTTCCTGAAGTGCATATATCTTCTAAGAATATATTAAGAATTTCTCTATAGGAAAAATGGAATATTATCATCTTATTATATATACAAATTGAGTTATACGACTCTTGCAAACTCGTGTCTAACAAATTCTGATTGACTTTATCTATTTTGCTGAAATTCATAATTCGAACGCAATAATGCCAATGAAATTTTTGTTCCTGCAAGGCCTTTGATAATTGATCGCTTTTCCACTATGCGTATGTATAAATTATAGCTTTCACATCTCTTCGATGAGGTATTAAATTTTGATCGAAGAAGTTTTTAAATTAGGCGAACTTTTACGCTCGAATTTGTGAAGATCTAATTAGGAAGGTCGCGTTTGTAATTCTATCTAAGTTTACGCTTTCTCATGTAATCCGATTTCTCTGCACTAATCTAGAGTGCTTTTCATTTGATGACACAAGCCGATACAATTTATTAGATGACACATATCGTTCTGTCTTTGTTACTTATTGAATGCCAAGAAAAAACGATGTTTGTATGGACTTGTGTCACTAAATGGAAAACATCACTAATTAATCGATCTCGATTAATCATGTGTTACGTTTATTGTACAATGTAGCACTTATATCCATTTTTCATCGTATCTATTGAGTATATTTTATAATATATACAAATAAAAAATTGCAATTACATTTACTCAGCATGTTTCTACTGCTGTTATTGTTGCAAAGAGCTAAGCTTTAATGTTATCTAGTTAATGTTGTCTGATCACTTTGGCATTCACATTAATACGATTATCTCACATTTCATGATTATCTCTCTCTTATTCTTGATCCACAATCTAAGGTTTTAATTTTCTTTTTAAATATATTGCGTAGAATCCATATTTTAGTGAAGTCATAAAACTCTATTTAGGATTTAAATTCACGTTTCTCCGCAACAATCAGATTTGATGCGTGATTTTTTGTCTCGCAGTCCGAAAGGCAACAAATTGGAGATGTTTGCCGGAGTAAAGAATCAAATGTCCGGATGGTTGAGTGGCGGTATACCTGGGTTAAGCCGCGGTGCCGGGGCTGCCGAGGGTGAGGCTCCGCCGCCAACCGAGACAGAAGAGAGTCAGCCTCAAGAAAGTCAGGCTCCTGTCGGCGAGCAGGTCAAGGATGATGATGCAAGCAGGTGGGCGTTAATGTATTTGTGTTCTATTTACGCTTTATTAAGTCGTTGCGTGTCAACGTTTTTATATTATGCTGTCGCGATATATGGAACAGGGTAATTTTCGCGGTAATAAAATATACGTAATTGAAGGAATTCAATCAATATCTCCCTCAGTGTGAGAAAATGATCTTTTTTTTCGATTAAATGTAAGAAATTTTTAAAAGTGAAAAAGATTAAGAATTAGTCGTAAAGTTTTAGTTTTATACTTATATTGTCCCGAATTTTATGTAAGTTAAATTGTAAGTGTTTACGTGGCTTCATTATCATATAGTAACATTACAAGTAAGAATTTTTTCTCTATGTTTCTACAAGTTTGCTGTAACTTGACAAATCAAAAATTAAAAAAAAAAGAAATATTTTGTAAGAAATTTTTGTAAGAGAGTCATGTCTTTAACAATAATACTTATTATAATACTTATTATCTCGAAGGGTGTTCGTTTTATAAAAGCGTTCCATATAAAACTTTTGGACTCCAATATTTCATATGCAACAACCCAATGCTATTATGTTCGCGAGCACAGCGTCCCGTTCGATCTTATCGGATAAACGATGGAATGCACGAGGAAAATATTTTTGCAGTGCGACCGGCGGGGCGGACAGCGGTCCCGCGAGTTTAGAGGGCACCCCGACCGACGACAAGAATGGACAACAGGCTTTCGGTGCTGGTAAGTTCCGTGAATATTAATAATGTGAATATACCGTTCGACGCGAAGATTGATGGTCGCCATCGTACTCGCATCAAGGAATCACTTGGAACGCCATTTACATTCGCGGGATTAAAGCGTCTTATGTGGTATTTTTCACGAGATTACCTCGGCGAATCCCCCGGATATATCATCTTGAACGCGTGATGTGCTTCGCGCGTCAGTTTACGTTATCGCAGCAGCTTCGCATAAAACAGTGTTTCGCTGAAATTATTTTTAGATAGGCAAAATTAAAAGCACGGTTGGGCAAATAACTTTGTCCGTATTATATAACGTTGAGCGTTACTTTTCGTCTTTTATGGACACCGTCCATTTTGAAACAAGCATATTTAATATTTAAAAAGAAGATATCCGTGAAGATTGTGTTCAATTTTGGCCGCCATTTTCGGGCGCATACTCGCTATGTCAGAGAAAAATTAATCGGTTCTTTAATTCCATACTGACTCCGAAAATTATGGTGGAAAGTTTTAATTAAATCCTTATCCGTAGATACAAGGGAGAAAAGCTGAAAGCTTGTATAAAAGTGGCTTATATTAGCACTGATATCTATAGATTATTTTTCTTATAGTACGAAGAAAACTAAACTATAATATTATATATTAATTTATAATATAATACACGTATATTTAAAGGGCATAGTTTGGCATTTGCTATTGGGTTCAATCCAATTTAAAAAGTTAAAAGAGCGCGCGATATTGATCGTGACATGGAATGTGTACTCCATGCATGCCTACTCATATTCGGTCGTTCATTTCTACTGCATTCAATAGCAATTTGATTTCCTAGAATGGCTGCGAAGCATGTGGATATTTAGTAAAATAGCTAACGGCATTTCGTGTTTTGCCAGCAGGAGATTTGCCAGATTCGAGATGCGTTCATTAGAGTAATGCGATTACAGTCGAGCATTATCACGATTAATAACAATCGCACGTATTATCAATTACTATTTATAATTTCCATTAATCTTTCTAATGCTTTTGTAATTTCATGATTTTATTTCCCGAGAATTTATTTCCTCTTAAAGATTTCTAAAAATTTTTATCTTAAATTTCAAGCGAATATAATTTTCAATGTTGCTCAAAGATCGCGTACTCGTCTAACTTAGTACTCGTCAGAGTTTTTATGCATTAATATTAATTTATTGAAACTGAGATTAATGTAGGAGCAATGTTTCTCTAACATGTTCTATATTCTTCATAGCTTGAGAATTTTATCGTTATTCGAAACAGTCCGGGTGCAAGACAAATAATGATTTCTTTTGAAGTAGGTCGTGCTTTGTTATGCTCCATGGTTCACATAGAGAGAATTCATGGCGCGTTGCACCTCGGAAATTTTTCCTCGCTCGCGCGTATGTAACAATATAAATTATTTTTTTTCTTCAATGAAAATATCATTACATCAGCGTGAATCTTATCGTTATTTTTTGTTCGTATTTGCATCGCATCTTGTGTTATTTTTCGCCGCTTTCCTCGCACGCTGCGAGTTAAAATACCTCGCGTACGATCGTATTTCATTCCATAAGAGCGAATTTCTCATAGGATGCTTACAACGGAGCTCAGTGACGCGAAAGAAAATGAACTAACGTACGTTAGGTTGAGAAAAACCCGTGCGATAAGTTCGCGAGAACGGGTGAAATATTTTGAACATGTCGCCGCGATGCGTGCAGTTGCAGCTTTTTGCCTCACCTGTGAGATGTACTCTTATTTGTCCGAATCAAATATACATACTCTCACATAGTAAACTTTTTGACACGGTGTATTTCTGGAAATTTCTCAGCGAAACTAAAAATGTGCAAGCAGCGACTCTTGAAGAAAATTTTTTAATACTTGCGTCAGTTCATGTAAATTCAAATCGGAAAATGAATTATTTAGACGACAGATTTATTTTGCTGTATTTATCTTTATTTAACTACTTTGCTCTGAATCTCTTTGACACGAGGTACAAGTTTTAATCTTCATATCGAAGCATACCGAAATTTAGTTACTGATACACATCAGTTATTTTAATTTAGAAAGATGGAAAACGTGATTTTTTTTATGAGATTATGATAATTATAATGCTACTCTAGTAATATATATCTACGAGGGAATATTTCTCTATGTCATAATATTTTTATGTGCGCGATTTACGTGCGCGAATCAAATTAGTAAATTAAAAACCCTTTAGCTTACGTTTGCGTCGGATTGCACAATCGCTGGTTAATTTGCCTCAATCGTCAGTCCTTTGATTACGCACGCCGCTAAATCGTCCTATGTGCCCGCAGAAAATTCGATTTCTGCCCTGAGCGTGCGCGATTATTTGCGCTTGCACGCACGTGGTATATCTCCTCTCCCGGAAATTGCCTTTGTATTATTCATACGCCCTTTATCTCGCGAATCTTTTTATACGTGGGTCCGGCAGAGATATGATACCACTTCGAAATTATAGCTATCTTTCGCACAATTTCTCTTCGGGGAAAGTATTTTCTCCTTCTCTTTCACGGGACTACAGCAATATATATCGAGCCCTTACTTGTAAATAATTAAAGAGGCGCATTAATTTTTGAATACATACGAAATGTCTCTAGAATCTGCTGTTTTTGCAGAAAAGGAACTCCTTTAAATGCTCTCTCTCCCTTTTTCTGTTGCTTGTACTTCTCATATAAAGAGATTACGTTCGTCATTCTCGTTTTAAAATAAATAATAATGATCTTTTTTTCAGATATTTTTTGCTTGTTTCAATTACGATGTAAATACAGGGGTAGCAAGAAATGTTGTCTCCACTCTTTTCTGAAGTTATTTCTCTGCTTTGCAAATATTGACCGAAGTTTTCTCTCATGAGCTATGTTATTATATAATTTTTGTATTTTCCGCGCGTTCAAACGTTTTTTTTAATCCGTGATAACGTTTTTCGTTGTTGCGCGTTTCTTCCACGGGCGAAATCCGATGAAGGTCACTTTGTTCGTTCGACTCGACTACGCTTTCGCTTTGCGTACAGCGCGGTGAAGCGTTTACAATGATATTATCGGAAATCGTGCTTCCATCAGCGCTTGCCGACCAGTCTTACGAACAAAGAGCAAGTTGCAAAAGCGAATCGTTAAGTGCCATCGTTCAAGAGAAATTTTTCTCTGCGATATACTTTCTTTCCTCTTTTCTTTCGTCAGGCAAAAACGCACAGGGGATTGGTACCGCGCACTACAGTAGGATAGACCAGTTTATTTGATCACCATGAAAATGTGCGCAGAGGTCGGTCGAGACGGAATATTTGATGAACTACGAAGCCGCAAGAGGGTCTATATGTCCACGTTCCGAGATATGTGTGTACATACGTTTTCTACATAAATGTACAAGCATTATATACAGCGTTTACGAATTGTTCGTTTAAAAAAATGTATATAACGTATGTATATACGCAAATTTATAAATGTATAAATGTGTATAATACGCAAGTATGAGAAAATATACATCTTCGCTTTGATTAATCGAAACGAGCGGATTTCGTCGTGTGGAATTGGAGATGCGTTGTTTTGTGCAAACAGGACACATGACATGCGGTTCCTATTGATCGAAAGCATCGGCCCGTGAAATCTACATTTCTGTGCGGATTTCGTACGCGCGGGCTAGCATAATAGTCGTGGTGTAATTGATTGTGAAATATTTATACGATATATTCGCGCATGTACATGCTGCTGTTACATTTCCTGTGGATACAAAAAAACACTGACAACATTCTAAAAGATATTTTTAACAAAATTTTAAATACTCAAGTTAAAATTAATTTGTTGTTAACGGAGATCTCATTTTATATTATATTTAAATTTCATACGAAGTTTTTTTTATTAATCGCTTAATGTCGCGAGTGTTTCATTGAGTCGTATAAGAGTCTGTTGTATAGAACTAGACGATCGTTGTTTTATCGCGAAAACACCTCGCTGTGAATAAGCAATCACTGCACAAAAGTGCAATTTCCGTATCGTCTAACCTAAGAGGCATAGGAGATAGAAATCAAGAAAATTCAAGTCCCATAAACTGATTTATAGACGGAAACACCTCGCTATTCTCGATTTCGCTGGCTTTTTTTCTTTGAAAAGACACGACTTTGCGAAATATTTCTTCGTCCACTGTTCCAACATGAATCGTGCAGAGATTAATAAAATAGAGGGTGAATGAGAGATGAAAGAACCGGACTCGTCCTTGACCTGAATATACATACGTATACACGTATCTGTTTTGCTATCGTTATTGAAAAATTATCTATACTTAAGTAAGATTAAATGCTATATATAAAAGTGAGAAATATTGTTTGCATACAGTGTTCTCTTTACGATTTATATTACCAATCCGCGACATGTAATTGATTTTAATTGCTCCCGTTTGAATCTGTCACGATTTCAAGACGTTAATATCGGATGATCTAACAACTATTAAATTCTCTTTTCTCGCTAATTTCGCTGCTTGTTGATTACGTATAAATCTCAAAGGTGCGTATCGTGCATTTAATCGAGAGAGCACTACTTGCAATATGCAGATTCAACGACGATTAAAGAGAGTGAGGATGAAAGAGAGAGAGAGAGAGAGAGAGAGAGAGAGAGAGAGAGAGAGAGAGAGAGAGAGGAAAGAAAAAGAGGAAAAGCGGGGTGATTTGCGCAAAGATGAAAGAGAACAGACGTTGCGCGTTGTCCTTGGCCCGAGGCGGACAGAGATCTAATGGCGCTGGCCTATCCTGGACAAACTGCCGTAGGAATCGTTAAAAATGTCCCACCATCCTGCATATCGTGCACCCTATCATTGTTGATGATGTGTAGGAGTAATGCCGCAAGTGGGTGGGAACGATCGCCGAAACATTTTTGCGCTCCGAATCTCAAGTATAACCAGATCCAGTCAGTAAAAGTAACTATCCTTCGCGACGTCGTCGGGTTGGACCCCATCTTCGTCGATCAATACGCTTCCCCCGACCGACTTTTCCTTCCCCTTGAAAAATCAGCGACTACGACGTAACCACAACTCGATGAGCCCACCTCTACCGCCACTCTATTTCCTCTCCATTGATTTGTTTTTCCGCTTGTTTGTCGGATTTCGAGATTGGTCAAGTTAATGTTAGTTGAGATGTCTCTCTGTCAACGATATTAAATATACTTGTCTTAAATAAAATTGCGATTTCAATCGCAATCGGAAAGAGAGAGACTTGACTTTTTCACGAACTTTTTACGAGGAATGTGCATATAGAAAATTCCTATTGAAATACTGACATCTCAATGTACAATTTTGAGATATATATATATATATATATATTGTATATAATGTTTGAACACACACATACATACACATTATCGATTTTCTTTGCGCACGCTCTTTCTTTCGATTGTTAGGTATATTTTTGATTCTTCTGTGTGGTTTCGAAGGTCGTTTAATTTCTTCGTAGTACCGAGGACAAAATTCCTTGCTGTCATTTTGCTTATAATCTGAAATAAGAAACAATAAGTTATTTGTATTATAATAAATCTGAAAATAAAACTTACGTAGAAAATTTTGTATCAATTAAAGTACAAATATTTTACTTACAAAGAAAAATATTTTGTATTATATGTATTTTTTGTACGTGTTGTATATTTCTTCTTTATATACGAAAATATTAGTTTGTACCGTATCAATTAAATCACAAGAAAAATCCACATTTGACGTAACTTTGAAAAGCCAGAAAAGCGAACATGAAATGTTTTATGGCACATTTGAATGTTTACTACAAGCGTTTCTTTTATCTCTTTCTCAATTGTATTTTAAATTGAGAGACAGTTGCATATTGTATAGTTTTTTAACATTATATTCCCTTTGGCTATTCAATCTATTGATTTTCTACAGAGTTTGATTAAAGCTATGTTGTACTTTATTCAAGGAAATGTAATGCAATGCAACATAAAAATTATTCGAAGCTATTATCGGAAGGGAGATTCAGCATTTACTTCGTTCTTACTTAGCTTGATTCATATTTATCATGTTTTTCTAATTACTCAGTAATAATAATTTTTTGAACGCAATATTATGATTGCAAATTTTCATTTAGCCAAATGGCGCTAAATGGGATACCTGTTCATTGAAAAAAGAAAGGCGGTTTTTCCGCGAAAGAATTTTATGACTTTTTAACCAGGCTAGGCTCGTATCGATCTTCTCCCGTAACAGAGTATTCTTAGGTGCAAAGTCCCGGGTGAACATTAAATAGGTTCTAAAAATATTATACGAAATCGGATATATCATTGCTGCTGTATTAAACACAATTAAATTTTGATAATAATCAGTTTTCCACCAGAAATTCGATGTATCGATTAAGCAACGTAACACATTCTGATGGACCATCGATTTCGCTCTTAATATTAGCCATCGAAAATTTACTTTTTTGTTTGCATTGGACTTGAAGCGTTCTAAAGTAGCTTCTTTGCATTTTGCTTGCCTGGATTACCGTAGCTGTAATGGATTCGATCAATGGGTGCTAACGGAAAGTTCGACGGCATATTTCAGGCATTTAAATACTCATTTAAATTGATTACTGAACGGCACGCTAAATTATGGAAGTCCATATTTATTATCAATGTCAATTTATATATCTCTTGTTTCATATGCGAAGTATTTGACGATAAACTCGCGATATATTATGAATTATTTTATTTTTAAATTTCTAAATTGTACAAATTTTATAAAAATACGATTTTATAGAAATACATTAGATGGAGCGCTTTTGATATTTACGAAAAACCATCGTTTGCTCGCCCAAATCTACTTAACGATAATATCGTGTTCATGACTGTTATATAGTACCACTCTTTCTAACGAGATACGAGTGACCCGAGCATAATTAACATGCTCTCAGACTATTAAAGTTTCACAGCTCGCTTGATTTACCTGAAGTAGCAGGGTCATCGACTTGAAAGTCTGCGAATGCATTTTCTGCAGTCTGACGGAGATTCGTCGGGTTTCAGACAGAAGGGATGCCCCGTAGTAATTGAAACGCGAGAATCATTGCGACTCGCTGCCGGTTCTCTGACCCGAAGACGCCACCCCGAACTCTTCCCGTTTGTGATGTCGTTTGTCGGAGAATACACGTATTCTCCTATTACTCTCGCGCTTTATTCATTTTTCACAGCGACGCCGCAGATAATTTTCTGCCTGACTTATAGCGGAGATTTGACCGACGATAAATCAACGAAGAATGTGAGCGCGCGACGAAAAAGTCGGGAACGGATGTGCAAACATGAAGTCTATTTTTAACGCGGATACGATCTTGCTGGTTTATCTATTAAATTGTTTCAAGGGAACAAAGAATCGCACGTAACTTCTCTCTTGCCTCTTATTATTCTTCGTCATCTTCTATCACCACGATAGTCTCTTCGCGAATGTGGGTGTCTGGATTGACTTGAAATAACAAGTTGGATTTTTTCTTCAGGTAGAATGCCCGCGTGAATATTTACTTGACACGATGGAATTTTATCTTTTGCCTCTTCGAATTTTTTCTTCTCAGATTGTTCGAACAGAAATATTAGAGATATCTAACTAATATTTTTGCGAGAAATCGGGACTAGTATTTTGTGAGCAACAAATTTTTATGTTATTGTCACATGCAATTTCATTGCTATACATATATANTATTAGAGATATCTAACTAATATTTTTGCGAGAAATCGGGACTAGTATTTTGTGAGCAACAAATTTTTATGTTATTGTCACATGCAATTTCATTGATATATATATATATATATATATATATATATATATATATATATATATATATATTGTTTTATTAACTTAATCTTCCTTAACGAAAGATTAAGTTCATTTTTTAAGAAAACTGATGGAGCAAAAATTTTTTCTCTAGCAACTTTTTAACAACAAGTGAGCAACGAAAAAAGATATTAGAATTCTGTTCACTTCGTTCCGCTAATTTATAAAACGTAAAGTGTTGTAACAGGAAAGAATATAAAAACAAAAAGTGAATTCCATATTTAAGATCAATTTTCTCTCTAAGAATATCAAACGAGAGCGCAATGGATCTTGATAAAGCAAGGTTAAACTTTAATTAAGCGCCACTTGGTTCATATAATTGAAAACTCTCGACCATAGTTGTAACAGCGAATTTCTCTCATTGTTTTGTCAGCAAATGAATACGATTATCGCCTCCTGCACGGATATCGTTATAACAAGCATTGATAGTTTAATGTATGCTGCTATATATGTATTTATTTGGCAAGTGCTGCTACGTGTGCTTTGTCAGATATCTTCGTAGATAACCGTTGTAGGTATCTTACAGGTATAATATATATCGTTATTAGATAAGAGATATCTTGACACTGGGTGCGTGTGTAACATTGTAAGTGTCGCGTTATATAGCAAAACTGTTATCGTTAGTGGATTGAAAGAGCACATATTGGTCACATAATGCGCTTCCTTTATGTCCTTAGTCATTACTATCCTTCCGACATATTACACAATTATCAACGTCATCAACCTGGAACATACCGAACTAGAGATTATGACATGAGAATTGTGCCATTAATATCACAAAGGAGCTTTTATCGCTATATGTGCGATTTTTCTAAATATGTATGTACATATATATATGTACATATATGTATGTACATATATGTACACACACACACACACACACACACACACACACACACACACACACACACATATATATATATATATATAACACAAAAGATGTTTCTATGTCCGTTATAGACTTTGAAACCATCCAACTGATTTCGACCAAATTTGGTAGGTATTTTGTTTGGAACTTTAGTAAGGTCATAGGATAGTTTTCGTAAGCTTAGCTGATAAAGATCAGTTTGATGTTGTTTCTTAAACTAAATGGACGTGTTTTTATTTATCTTTAAATAATCTTTAAAATTGGATAAATAGTACAAAAATTTTTGTTTTTGTGAAATTTGGTGGTGATTTCGAGTATTGTTTGCAATTGTTTTCAAAAAATATCTATCCACATATTATAAACAAAATGTATTTCTTTTTTTAGCATAGTAGCACATGCCGGGTATCCGCTAGTAGATTATATTCGTTTATTTTCTTTTTATGGTATATTTGATATAGTGAAATGATATGTTTTTAAGAATTTCTAGTATGGAAGACAACTTTCAAGTTGTCTCAACTAAATTTTAAGTTGAATATTAATAGCAATCAGGCGCTAAAGAATATTCCGTGTCAACACACAATTTTATAAACATAAAGAAGGCTAATTATCGGTCAAAGCGGATTTATAATATCGTTTGAATTTCTTTTTTAAACAAATCTTAATTTTTTACTGAACGCGGATTCACTGATTAAGTCCATATCGATATGTTGAAAATATATCTTATCGATATCTTATCAAAACATTGCATGTCCCCAAATCGTAGAGTTATCATGAAGTCAGTAAAATCAAACAGTCATATGTTCGACATTTTTCGCACGTGGCTTTCGGTTAAGTGAGATGTGTTCATACTGGTGATGCATGGGATTTCTCGTCTATATCGGAATTCTGTCATGGAAAAGTTTGCCAAATGACATCGTCAAGTGAACTTTTTCGTAACTTTTCACCGGACGGCGGCAACGCCGACGAATTTTCTCGACACTGTTGAAATTCTATTCTGTTTTATTGGAAAGATAAAACGGGATATCGTTAACGAACAAGTCTCGTATATCATCCGCGCCACAATTACGAGATCACGACGGGTTTCTTTTGTTAACCAGTTTCCGAGGGATTTTTCTTTGGTCGCGCTTGAAATTATATTTTCACATGTATTTTCGTGAATTGACAACAGTTAGTTATTCATTATATTTATTCATAATCCAAAACGCAAGAACAACGGAAAACTCTAAGAGAGAAAGAGAAAGAGTAGCCTTATTAAGGCACAGATAATTTTTTCTTCCTATTAATTGAAAGTCCACTATTTTTGGCTTTGCATCAAGTTTCTCGCGAGAAAAATTGCCTACATCTCGAAATCTCTACGATGCAATTCAGTTTTCGTATAGTGACAAATTCTCGATGTGACAAGGATAATTATGATACTTGTTTAACGATCCTCGGATATCTTGGCAGGAGTTGAGTCTGCCGTGTAATCTCGACTCCTGGCCGGCGCCAATTATCCGTTGCGCTTGTATCTTGCGAAGCTGGAAGCTGTTATTAAGCATTATGTAGCGCTTATACCGTTATATGAAGCCACGTGTATTTTACGCTGATTCGTTCCCTTTAATGGCCTCCTGCTCGCGGCGGATCGGATGGAGATGGGGCAGGGATGAAGCTGCGCGAATTGAAGTGCTTCAATCCGGTTGATTAAATCGCCTTTGGTTTACGGAGGCAACCGAGTTCCAGAGGCAACTTCTGCATATCCTTGTCTATGCTAAAGATGCACCTTCATAAATTTCCTCGAGGGGTTATGTGCGAATATTCAAATATTCTTCAAAAGACTTGACGCCGTTTTATCGCAATATTACGGCGTTGTTGCGGTACAGCTGCCGCGAGATACATAAAAAAATACGTATCTCCCGTTTTAAAGTTGCGTGACTTAGCTAGATATTCGAGTTACGTTTCTATGGCTCATATTAAGTTGCACTCGTTCATAATTCTCGAGAGTTTTCTCGTCAAAAACCTTTAAACCTTTATTACCAGTTATTTTTTTCCCTTAAATTTCAGCGAAATATCGCGATATCTCAACAAAATTAACTTATCTTTATGGGTTTATGTTTATGGATTATTTTATCGTTTTAAGAGAATAATACGTTCCGTTAGAGATTTGTATACGATCTAGATTATACGAATATGCAAAAATTAGGATTTGAGATTAAAATTGCAGTGGTCGTTTTGAATAAAATCTCTGGGAATTAAATTAGCAGAGAAATGTGCTCGCGACGTTATAATTTACCGCGAAACTACCTCTAAAATGCTCTAGGTTACGGCGGAACCACGTTGATATGTTGGTATATACGGTAAAGTACACTATGGCATGGCAGTTTGAAGCGCTACGACCGAAGACAAAGACCGGCCGACCTTTTCCACGAGTCGTTAAAGCTATAAGAAAAGGTGAATCGGTTTTTATTCTACTGAAAGTGTAAATGTCACTGTAACTTACCGTCGATGCGTTAGGCGATCAAACGGCAATCTATTTATGAGGCGCGGTTTAAACGACGAAGTATTGCGCCGCGTAATTCTTTATTCACGCATGAGATAGCAACGCTTTTTCCGCGAATGTTATTGTATTTTTTATTTCTTGAATGGTAATAACACACACACACACACACACAAAATCGTTATCCGCATGAAGCATAAAATAGGATAGATGTACAAGAATTTCTGTTCTTTTTTTAATTTAATAAATTCTATCGCGTTTTAGTCTCAAACTACGGATTTCGAAGAAAAAACCGTTACTGTGTTATTTTCAGACTGTACGTGGGAAGTGTGCATATATACATGCACATACATACTTTTTGCAACTTGTATTTATCATGTCACCTGCATGTTAAAGACGATATTGGATACGATTTACGATATCGAACGTTGAATAAGGATAAATATATAGATTTAGCAAACTAGACTTCTCTCGTTTTTCCAAGTTTACATTGCGTGTTGGGAATATTTAGCGATGAAACACAGCGAAAATTACACATAATGATAATATAATTTAAATAGTGTTATATTTAACATCAGATATCTCGAACGTTTTGCTTTCGGAAAAGTGATACGCATTGATCGCTCCTGTCACTATTACCGTACGCCCATTTCCTTTTCTCATCGGATCGTGATAAATGGCGAAGTCAGAGTTCTTGGCAAAGGAGTCTCGTGAGAAATCTTCCTGATGTATCCGGGTTAGAACAAGCCAATGATGTACGATGATCCGGTAGCCACGTAATTCTTTGGCTCCTCAACAGTATACCTAGAATTTTTTTAAATTTATATATATGTAATATTTTCCGTTAAATTCTAACACTGGATATATTAATTCTTAATGTGTCATTCACGTATACGTTGTTTCTTAAAACTTTCAATTTCTAGACAATTCTTTAAGTGATATATCTGATTCTCTGATTTATGTATATAATAAATTGTCTAGATATTTAAGAAATTAAAAAAAAAAAACTGGATAGGAATGATGCGCGTATGTCATTTAACGATTAATATCAAATAGAAATATTATTTTTTTTCGCATTTCTTAATAAGCGGGGAAAAAACTTAAAAAATTAAGTTAAATGGCACTAAATTTTTATATAATTAGTGATTTTCTAAGAGACGAAAATAGCATCTTTCTTATAAAAGCAT